>VUQJ01001044.1:0-13439 GCA_015108635.1 Andinoacara biseriatus
AGAGAGACGCAGGATGGGTTGCGATGACAGCTTTATTTATAGTGATAATAAGGGGAAGCGAGGGGCAGGATGTGGCGCCGGGCACGCCACCAGAGAGCAGGCAGGAAAAGCCGAGGACGGGCTCCAGACTCCAGGGACGACGGGGCAGGCGTGCAGGACCACGCACGGGAATCTGTGACACAGAGGAAAAGGCAAGTTAAGCAAGGGTAAGGCATCTCAATGGTTTTGTTATAGCGAGAGCCGAAAAACTGACTGTGGGACAATCAATGATCCAGCGAAGACTGATGAGGTGCTGGAGGTTGAAGTAGGGCCAGGGTGACGAGGAGATTTGGAGCAGGTGTGGAGAAGGCATCCGTGGACCCAGCCCAGGTAGGAGGAGACCAGAGGAGCCGCCTCCAAGGCAGGCCCCGGACACACCCACACACCACACACAAACACAGAGAGAGAGTGGGAGAGGAAGGACACCCACCAGCCTGAGGGCATGACACTCTCCTCCGCAAACAGACAGACTTACATTCTAATATTAATTCTTTGCAGCGTTTCTTATGCAGCTTAAAAAAAAACCTATCAATTAAAAATCTACCAATAAGGAAAGAGAGGAGGCAGTTTCCTGCCATCCCCAATCAATACGAGTCAATAAAAGGGAAGATGCTTTAACACAACAAAATACATCATGATTTCAGTAAGCTATCCTGTGTGCAAACTTGAAATTGCAAACCACAGATTGCAATTAAGATTATAGAAAACAAACAAACAAGCAAACAAATGATAAACAACCAATTGTGAAGGAACATGGAAGACTGAAAATATTTAAAGACTAGAAATGTAATTTGACAAATGTTGATTTAACATCAGAAAAAAGCTACCCTCTGTTCCTAAATGGTGTTACAAAATAATAGAAAACTAACTGTCATCTAATTCCTGTGAAGAAACATTTCAAGCCAAACCTCAACAAAAATATATTTAAAGAATCTGCTTGTGGAAAAAGGTGAGTGGGATTCTTTTCAGTGCAGTGACATCACCAATCAATGCGGTCTCTTCACAAACCCAATTGAAACACACCTTGGTTCTATTTTGGGATGCTCCTCATGAGGAGGGCTAGCTTTCACTCTTGTAAATACAAGTTGAGATCAATAAAAGTGGAAGATCTTGATTTGCAATGTGATTTTCTGGCCAGTACAGCTCATCAATAGAAGGAAGAGTGTGTATCGCATAACCTGGGATGAAACTGACAAAGAAAACAGCTTTTTTTTAAAAATATAATAAGATTCTTCCAGCTTAGCTTCAACGTTGAAAAAATGTGCAAAAAATAAAAAAAATTAATTGATTGAGCTAAGTAAAATATGAATGCATGTTCAAGGTTAGCTTGTCCGTCGCTGGTTCGTGGTGAATCACACACTGCTCTTTATCTTTTTTCTCAAAGTACTCAAAACTATTTCAGTTGATAACAGATGTCATTTTTTTGATAAGGGTACACAAAGTTATGACAAACTCTGTGTATTTTTTTGATGCTCTGTGTTGCTGTTATTTAATGTAGACACATATATTTTTATTTCCTTAAAACACCAGCTTGTTCCCAAAGTCTCTGAAGACAGACTTTGCCTGGACTACAAGAAAATTAGCTACAGCAGACCAAGCACAGTATTAATGTACCCCCGTCCTTCTACTTTTAAAAATATCTTCTTATTTATCATGTTCTGTCATGTTAAGTTATTTTGTGATGTTAATGTGTGATGTTGTTTACTTTCCCTTTGCTTGCAGTGTGCTTCGGTGACAATTGTGCGTGTTTTCAGTGATGCAACTGACATTTCTTGCTCTTTTCTTGACTTTTAAATGCCAGTGTGCAGAAGTGAGAAAAGGGGATTCTCTCTTTTTTCCCTACAGTGCCTGATTCTGGTGATATTTTGCATTTACCATCCTTCTTTGTAGCTGGAAATAGCTGAACATGAAGATTTCTGTCACTGATCTGATGAAATGAGATAAATCAGTATACAAAAAAAAAAAGGCCCAGAATAGTAGAATACTCACACACTTTCACAGCAAATGTTAAATTTTGTTCACCATAAGGTCAGGTATAAATATACATGCCTGACCATTGTTGCTGACCATGTCCTACATAAAGGGATGGACATGGTCAGCAACAATACTGAGGTAAATAATGCGCAGTTGGTAGTAAAGGGCCAAGAGTGTGCCAAGAAAATATTCCCATCACCATTACACCACCAGCAGCCGGAACCGTTGATACAAGGCAGGATGGAGCCATGCCTTCATGCTGTTTACACCAAATTCACCATCTCACCATCTGAATGCTGCAGTAGAAATGGAGACTCATCAGACAGGTAATGTTTTTTTCAGTTTTGGTGCAAATTGTAGCCTCAGTTTGTCGTGGTCTGTGGGTTTTGTTGTGGGTTATTTGATAGAATTAGGATTTTTTTGTTTTTAGTTTGATCTTTTGTTTGGCTTTGGATTCTCAATACAGTTTATAATGTTTTCAGCAGTCTCCCCCGTCTCCCCCGCCAGTGTCATCGCCTCTATGTCGAGTGTAGTCAGTTTATTTGTTGTAGTTATTGCTTTTCTCTTCCAGTTTTAATTTGGTAGTCAATTATCTCCTGTGTCTTGTGTCTAGTTTTACTTCCTTTGTTTCATTGTTTTTAATTATTTTTACCTGTTTCCCTAGCTGTGCCTCATCCCGCTGATTAGCCCTGAGATTTATAGCCTTGAGTTACAATTGCTTTCCTTTCAGCTCAAAGCAGTCTGGTCATTCTCTTCTGGCGTTAGTATGTCCTGGTCCTGGGTCAGTTCACTCAGTGTTTTGAGCTTGTTGCTCTCTTGAAGTTTTGTCTATTTCATTATCCTTTGTGATTCTTGGTTTATTTAATTGTTTCATCTGTTTTCTCTCAGTGTTCTTAGTTTATTGCTGGCTCCCCATTGCTTTGTGTTGTTTCCTTGCTGTAACTACTCTGTAATTACATGTAAGTACCGCAACTAAGGCTGTTGGTACAGGTATTTTACAGGGATGTACCCATCAATCACAGAGACACAGACAACCATTCACACTCAAATTCACACCTATGGGCAATTTAGAGTAACCAATTTGGAGTGTGGGAGGAAGTACCCAGAGAGGCCTGGGCCAAGGTGGAATCAAACCTATGACCTTCTGATGTCATTCTAGCTGTGAGGCAGTAGCACTAACCACCACAACACAGCTGCCCGGTCTGTCTTCTTTTTATGAGAAGAGTCAGAAAAACTCACACTACTTTTTATTCACAGCTTATTATCAGTTGTGAGAGCACTGGCGTTCCCAGGTGAAAGTCCAGATGAAAGGTAATATTGTAACTGGTGGATGAGTAAACACAAATACTGACTCCAACATGTCCTGAAAAAATACAGAATAAATCTACTCCAAACGATGTCAGCCTGGAAGAATCAGAATTGTGTTTTGCTCCCACAATTAAATTTTGAACCCCTGGGCTTGTAGGCTGACATGCTTAGTTTCAACTTCTAACAAAAGTGAAGCAACCAATGATGTCTTAAGAAGATGAATAATACTGTTTTGCCATGTTTCTTCTGAAATAGAAATAAAAGATTGCAGTGACATAAGATGGGTGTCCACGTTATCTTGATCTCTGTACCAATAACGCCAAGGATGTAGGACGCCACTGCAGGTAAGATTCCCACGTTTTTTTGTTATTCATTTCAGTAAAGCTGAAAGAATAGAAGTGAGAGGAAGGGGAGAATTTTTGGCAGCGGGAAAGAGAACAGTTAAAGTTACAGTTTCTTGGAGGGAGTCTAATTTATAAGCCTGTATCTGTTGATGTCAGAGGTGTAGACGGAGGAAACTGGGACTCTGGCACAGAGACACGAGCCACATTTGAATCTGTACTAGTTTCCTTTTGCATAATGAACTTCCTTGTTGAGCCAATTTGTCTGGACTAAGGTGATTTATGGGCACGCATCCTCTTAACATCTTATAGTTCTGAACCCTGACAGTGTCTGCAGTACATATCATCACATATCATATAATTACGTTTGGTGGTCTTCTCTTCAAGAGAGATGTGGCATTCACGGGCTCTATTTTAAAGTCCTTGCTGTAAAATTAACATGTTACCTTTCAGATGCACTTATTACTAATCCTCAGATGGACTCGAGCAGACTCACTCTTCTGACAGGCTCTTGCTTTATGTCTCACAAGCTGGCTCTGAACTTTTTTTTTTTTAACAACTCTATATCTACTGTTTTGCTGCATCTTATTTTACATTTTAATGACCCAATTTATCAGTTGAACATGTATTTCCTCCCACAGACCAAAGACATGCATGTTAGGTTAACTGGTGACTCTAAATTGGCCGCGTGTGTCAATGTGAGTGTGACTGGTTGCCTGTTTCTGTGTGTTAACCCCGCGACAGACTGGTGACCTGTCCAGGGTGCACCTGACCATCTCAGTTGGAAAATGCTACAGCACTGGAAGCAGAAGAAAATGCATGGATGTATGGAATATTTACTTTATTTGCAATTTTCATGGTTTCTCATAGTAATTAGCATTTTAATTATCTTGTCTAACAGACTATCTTCAGTAAACAGGAAGTTTTGATTATTTTTATTTAACCAACTGTGATAATGTCTCTTCTCTATTAACAAATCTCTTCATGTTTCTTCTCCATTTTCTTTTGTAATTGACAGATGTTACTGCAAAAAGAGGACTGTCCTACATTTTGAGTATGACTAAAAGTTGAATGGATAGATGAAACTTGATAAAACATGCAAGTTTAATAACTGTATTGGTTCCTTAACTTTAAATCTTGTGCAATCTTCATTTTAATTTTTAATTTGATTTGTTGGTAGTCACGCCTGCAAAATTAACGACCTACCCATCAAATCCAGCTGTAATTTCTGCTTAATTTACATATTTTGCATGCAAATGCAAACAAAGATGATGAGCCTGGTAAACATTTCTTGCAAAAAGTATATTAGCATTGTCACGGTGAACATTTTGTTGCCCTTACATTAACATTTATCTCAAGCAAGCAGCCTCCTAAGGTCTTACAGTATTATGATGAGGCGTTTTGTATTAAGTGCTCATGTTATGTAAAAACTTACACTGAATGCTGATAGTTGCTGAATGCTTTTTTTGTTTTGTTTTCTCTCAAGAAATAACAATAACTGCTGAATTGCACAATAAATGTGAAAATTGAAATGAAAAGAGAGAATGTCGGTGGACGGCATGAGGACGCGATAACAAATGAGTCACAATTCAGGACCTCGGGATGGCATTGCTTGACTGCACAACATTTTCTCAAGAGTAAATTTAACTGAACTAAAAATCCAAACTACACTCCCCTCTGTGGCGCTGTCTTTTTTTCTTCCTTATCAGGATGCTCGAATCCTAATTTCAGATGACTCATCTATTGACATGTTTCAAAAGACTCGCTTCAATCAGGCCCTCTGCATGCATGATCGACCAAGGGTGCTGAGAACGCTGCTGGTGCCTGGGAACACGGCATCATTTGAAGATAATATAATATAATGGTGGGAATTGCTTTTCCCTTTTGTAACTTGCACAGGTGCTCCTCACAAAAGCATTATTAATGACTTCCAGTGCGACATTCATTCGTCAATGTGTGTCTGTGTGTATGTATGAATATATGTGTGAATATATATGTATGTGCTTTATAGTATACACACAGAGCAACAGGGGAGTAGAAAGCATGTGAGAGACTAACACTGGGTGAGCTTGCTGGAAGCATTTCAGAGGTGTGTACTGTTCCCTTGGGGGAAGGGGGGAGATTGCTAATTACTACAGAGATTTCCCATTCTCAATCTCTTATTAGTCATTTCCTCATTATGTGCAACCAGCCACTGAAAATAAAACTAATGAGTCTTCTTCCTGTCCTCTTTGCTCTTGCGGCACCTCCAGATAGACCTCTCAAGTACTACCAGTGCGAAGGAAGCCCAGCTGAGTTTAAAGGCATTAAAAGTAATGTGATAACATGGAGGCAATGAGCTGATTTCACTAAACAACAGCACCGTGTCCCAGGGTGCAATCCTGTTGCTGATTTTATTGGCAGTGAATGTTAAGCAATGGTGAGTGTTCTTTAATTGTGACCATAAATCAGTCAACCAGGCACAAAAAGGGTTGCAGAAGAGAGCCTGAGAGTGAGAGAAAGAAAAGTTGTCTATACTGAACTCAGAGCCCACCTAAGGCTGAAAGCCACAATGGACATTCAGTGGCCTTGATAAAGACAGTTTTCATCACAATCAAACCCCCTCCTAAGTTCATAAAAATGTGCAGATGACCTCCTCCAAGAGTCCTCGCCACATCCTGCATATTTGTCCCTGAATCTGACAAAAATGAAGGTCTACTTCTCCCCACAAGTAGGTGTCACCATGGAAACAACCGTTATTCAGTGCTCTCAACAATAGCCGTTAAATGAAAGGAGCTGTCTGATGGAATTAAAGAGTAGGCTTAGTCCCTCGTACCATGCAAGGTACTCGCAGCATCGGCAAACTACACAAAGAGAACATTTAGATGATAGCCTAACCTACATTTTGCCAAGCATCAGTATCATTTTCCTTTCTTTTCATCCGTCTTGTGTGGCTGCGTGAGGCGAGGAAGTGTTTTGTGAGCCGATCACTGGAGTAGGATCAGCAGAATCTAGATGACAAAAAACAAGCAGATGAATGCAGATTCAAGCTTTGAATCAATTACTAATTAATTATTTAGTTAATTAAAACAAACCCCAGAGACAGTTTCACTTAAATGGTGAGATTTATTTGCCTAACTGCAAGACAAAGAGCGTAAACTACAGGAACAGAGGTTTGTGCAAATGCAGGCTTGCATATTAGCATATCATAAAATCCAAAGGAATGACTGTACAGCACAGCTTAACAATAAAAGTTTGCATGCAATAAATCCCTTTCTTCCCATTGAAGAAATCAAATATTTACTAATGATGCATGGGATGCTTCTTGGCCACATGGCCGGCAGTTACACCAGTTTCCTATTACAGCCATGGACTGTAAGCCTTATTCTGCTGAACGGGCTGAACAGTGAGCAGGGGAATGATAGAGAGTAAGAGAGAGGGAGAGAGAAAGTAAGTGCATGGGAAATTTGAGATACAACGAGGAGGTGTAAAACCTATGACTTGTTAATTTTGTCTGACAATAGTGCAAGAATAGATAAGGGAGAATAAGCAGCTCAGTGAATTCCTCACAGCTTTTTTTTTTTCAATCTGCAGAGCAAGCTGGGCACATGAACTGTGGTCTTACTTTCCCCAACGTTATGTTTTAGTTAACTCTTGCTTGCACCACTAAGGCGCAACAGATAAAACAAGAATGGAATCTTTTTCTTTTCAGAGCCTTGATGATACCACAAAGCCATGCACCTGGGTTCAGCAAGTTCTTGCAAACAAGCACACAATATTCTTTGAAAAATTCAGCATTTCAAATTTGAATAATTGCAATTAAAACTAAATGAAATTTTTAAACGATTTGAGGAAAGATTTCGAAGTTTTGCTTGTGGCAAAGCTGGCGAGGCATGAAAGAGCCATCCATGACTGTTGTGCAACCATCAAATACACTTTGTAATTCGGCATGAAATATCTGCACGACTCACTGATGTTTGAAAAATACTAATTTTGGTATATTTATGCCACTTTTTTTCTGACAATTAAAAACAAACCTTGCTAAACCTCGTTTAGCATGTGTTCTGTGGTTAATTACCAACAATTTGTATTAAAATCCCATCTCATGAAAATGCTAAGCATACAAGGTAATGAACCATTTGAGCTGGAGCAGCTCATAACCTGAGGCAAAGTCGGGTAGAGTGATATAGGTAAGACAAAACTGTATTGCCACGTAAGGCACAAATCACAGAATGAACATGGATACCTTTTAGATATTAATATGTGAGCTGGTTTGCCCTCAAGGAACAGAAATATTAGTTGATATCTGAACTTCCTGCCACATTTAATGGCAGCTAAAGATTTGTGGAAAAGCACAAAGCTGGTTTCATTGATAAAGCCTTTCAAAAATGCTTTACTTTTGGTTACAGTAATTATATGCCATATATATATATATGTATCATGTGGAAAAAAATTTGTTATGTAAATCGTTTACAGGTGAAGAATCGGGACTGTATTAAAGATGCATGAACACCAAAACAATTATTCATCATGCAGCAAAGGCAAGATTTCTGAACAAATAACCTAAAATCTCAGTTGCTGTTTATTCCAGCTGAGTATGTCCTAATTTTTGCATTCATTCCTACCCCTCTGTAAATGGAGCTAAGCTTCAGTTGTGAGACGTAACTCCCTCCAGGATTATTTACATTCGAGTAACTGAGTATGGCTCCAAATCTGGGCCTGCTGAATCAATAGGTCTCATCCTGTTATCCACAGTGACAGAAGAATCTTCAATAGCTGATCTTCAGCATTCAGAGAGCAGCTGACAGCAGAGGTAGCTGTGTTTAGGTGCATTCATGAGAAGTCAGTAGTCTGTATCTGGGGAAAGATATTTAAACTCTACAGGACAAATCAAAGTCTGACTATTATTTGTAGTTTGGAGTGGATATATGGATGAGGGAGTAGCTGTAAAGACTAAATATACATCCCGTACATTTATTGTCAGTGACAGCGTGAAAGTTTCTAAGTACATTTGTCACCATTCAGAACCATTCACAGTGCGAATGCACCATAATAGATCAAATATACAAAGTACAGAGTCATTACTGGAATAGATATCAAATAATGAACAGCCAAACAGTATTAGAGTATAATTTGCACAGCATATAGCTTGACAATTGAGTCGCATTCATGTTATTTATTTTTAGTGAAACTCACTATCATCAACAATTTTAAAGCGATATTCATCAGATGTTTGGAGAATTTAACACTTTCTTCGGAGCTGAAAACTGTGATCTTTAACACTCTAAAGTATCAGTGAAGCAAACTTTGCAGGCGCAATTTAAAACAAAGGGGAAACAGAAAATTTAAACAAAATATTGGATTTCTTTAGCTCAGGGAGAGATTTTTTATATTTAATTCAAACCTCAAAAAACTTTGGAATTACTGTTTATTAATAAAACAGTATATCTTTGAGGTGAAATCTCCATTTTTGGAAATATTTACTTAATTAGGCAAAATAATGATGAACGAATGATGAATATTAATTCAATGCCAAGAGGAGGCCTTTTGAAGGCAAAAAATCGCTTCCTTTTTGGTGCTGTTGACGTTTTGTGCACTCATTGAAAAAATAATTGCCCGTAGCTTAAACACACAGTGTCTCTCTTCTTTTTTAGACTGCAATTTTCACACAGATATTTACAAAGATAATAATTAGATAAACAGCAACTTATTTTACGGCTGCAACGAGTTTCAGTGGGAGATTGTGCTTTAAGCATTGTAGTAATAAGTAATAAGGGCAAAACATGACAGATTTTTCTGACTTACTTAAGTTACAGGCTACACTCTGAAGACAATCTGACAATGCCCAGGCAGGATAAATAAAACTGAAGGTTACATCTTTTATACACTGAACATTGTAAAGCTCAATAGAACGGCAAAATCAAAGGTCCCCATCTAGTAAATAGGGATCCTTCAGGCAAGAGTTAGTTGAAAGTCAAATAAATAGACGTACACTTTCCACTCTATTTTCACTCTGGAACAGTTTGTCATGGCGAAACCTTTAATACATTTTTTATTTTTGTTATGAAATACTGAAGAAAGCTGAAATTTGGCGCCTTGTGTTTTGAATTTATCAATCTGATGTAAATGTAATGGATATTACTTTGTGCATCGCAGCACTAATGGTTCGCTTTGTGCTTTCATTTTTTTCCTTCTCACCCGTTAAATTTATCAGGAAACATCAAGTAGAATTCTATTTTATGTAAAAGGTAGCAAAAAAGGAGAGGAAATATATCTAAAAAATGAAGTCATTGCAGAAAGTACAACCTGCGTGGCTTAGGGATGACAACAAAGACGGGCAATTCAGAGAGAAAGGATTCACCTGACAAAAAGCATGACTTTCACAGCTTACACTGTAGCCACTAGACAAAAGACCAAAAATAGGGTGCAATCATTGATTAGCTCTTTGAGAAGCATGTTACTCGAGCTTTGTTCACAGATACCCTCAGAAAAGGCAGCACTTTACAACCTTTAGCTACTACACAGCCACCCAAACACATCTCCCGGTTCTGTCTTGCTGTATCTTTTTGGCTCCCTGCTACAAATGAAAAAGCATACCAAGAGCTGAAGCTGTAGCAAATATTGCAAATTGCTGAAGTCATTATGTTGCTCGCAGTTTCACAGATGTTCAAGATGAACGAGTCTGACATGAGAGAGCTCAACAAAGATATTTCCGGTGCTGCTGTTTTCTCATCAGGTTTTCTTGGAAATTGTTTCAGGACTGTTATTTAGACACTTATTCTACATAGGATACATACATTTGGCAACCTGTACAGTCCAACTGTCAATCACACATGGCACTGTTGTTTTTGTTTGCCAGGGAGAAGTGGTGCCAGTTGCATTTGCAATCAGGGCAGCTCTTGATTTGATTATGGCTGCTGTGCTTTGGAAAAAAATAATTTAGATCTATAAGTATGTAGAATAACTACCATGCCAATGTCAGCTCATGGGTTGTTGGCCAATTCTGCAGGCAGATTTTTAAATGCAGGGGAAATTTCTTGTTTGATATTAAATATTATTTTCAATGCATCCATCCATACATCCATGCTTAAGTTAAAACAATCAAATTGTGATTGAATCATCCTGTATAGTACCTCTTCAAAAATGTCTGAACACACTGTACTGTATATATAAAGGAACTTCATGGGCCATAAAGAATATTAAGCCTGCATCCGATCAGTAGATCGTCATTAAGGGATTGGTCTGCATGCATAAAAATCATGGGGGGAAAAAAATCCTCCAGGACTCCTGATGCTGAAACAGCTGGATGGTTGATTTGCACAGCCAGGGAGGAGCGTTCAATCCACACCGAGCACAGAAATAAAACCCCCAATCTTTGTAGTACCGTCCTTGTGTAAACACTTTGCTTGTTGTGAACAATGAAATACATGAGTGACAACACATTTAGAAGGTTTTGTTCTTCAGTTTTTGTCCAAAGTTAGACAGGCATCCTCTTTCCTTCTCAGTTTGCCAGACTGATGCTGTGGTCAAAGCTTGGTCACGGGAACAGGGTGTGCAGTTATTCTGTTGGAGTGGTGGCAACTGGGCTGAGGATGGGGGTCGGTAAATCCCTCATAGGACACATAGGAGATATGGCCTTATGGCTGAAGTACTCTACTACTTGGCTGGGCACCTCTGCCAGAACACATTTGGCCAAGGCGGCAGGTGATGCCTGCAAGAGAGACAAAGAATAGCTGGAGTTGTCAACACAATTGTTAAATATAGTTTTAATCTGAGAGAAGGAAAATTTTCCCATAAAAGTTATAAGGTTTCTCATAATCTACAGACTCTGCTTCGCTTGATCTACTTTCTTGGTTTCAGAGAAATTAAAAGAGGTATGTCAGCGTAACACACTTTATTAGATAGTACCTGTTATGTGCAATCCTCTGGAAAAAGTCTATTCTGCCTCGATCCCAAGAGTTACATAAAACTTAATATGTCTTGCAGCGTTTGCATTTTAGTGTATTGTCATTGATTTTTTTTTCTTACCATCAGAGCCAATCTGCTGTTGTGCAGTTTAAAAATCATTTTCAGTAGCATAAAATGAATAATGGTAACATTTAATACAGGCCTGTGAAATAAAGGTGACTACATATCTTACGATTCCTGTGCAGTTTATGTGTATCTGAACACATCATTTATTTAAATTCTACAGCTTAAAACTGTGTTCAACTTACATAAATTCATAATTAGGTAAGGAATTACAGACTGAAAAAAAAATCACAGTACACACTAAGTAAAATGATTCTGATCCACCACAAGTGCCCAGAACAGCTTCAGTCCTACTTGCATTGACTCTCTGAGTCTATAATTCCAGTAAAGGGATGAACACCATTATTTTTAAAATGTATTCACGGACACCTCCGAATATGCCTGAGATGATTTTTATTTCATTTATGCAGTAACTCTTTGTTCTGTGTATTTTGTGCGTATTTTCAGAAAATAGGGAGAATGACTGGTATATGAGACATGTAATCTATAACAGACGGTGTAATTATACATTTGAAATGTTACTAATTGGATGTAACAACATTAAGAAACCATTCTGGTGTGTGCAAATTTCTGGATTTCCTCCAGCCCATGATGGCCATCTGTAGCAGATGAAAAAACAGCAAAAGCTGCCTATTTATTCTTTGAAATGACAAGTGCCTAATAAGAAAAAAAATGTAATGCTCTAGAGCATCCCTGGCACAGCAGTCACACAGAGTGGGATTGAAAGGAATTCTGAAAGTCAACAAGTGAAGACTGACAGATGGAGAAAAGAACTGACCGTTTTGAAGTCTCTGAAGGGCACAAACTGCACAATGTCCCTAAGGACCGGCTCGCCCTTCGGTGACCGTAGGACTCCATCGTCTCCATCCAAAATCTGCATGTCTGTGAAGTCTGCATTGCCCACACCAACAATGATTATAGAGAGAGGCTGGTAGGAGGCTCGTACAATGGCTTCACGTGTGTCTGCCATGTCAGTCACCACGCCATCCGTGAGGATGAGCAGGATGTGGTATCGCTGGAAGAAGATAAGACCTTTCAGTGTGACTTAATCCATGTTAACTGTAACCCATTTCAACCGCAACATGTGGTTCTAAGCTCAGTGTGCGCTGTCATCTGAAGGAGGCCTTTCATGCTGTTCTGGCTCATTTTACAGCCTCCACAGCGTAGAAAAGATTATGTGTTTTTGTCAGTTAGTTAAAATGTTACGTAGAAAACTAGAGAGTCCAAAACAAATAGGGAAAAAAGAAGCATACGATAAATAGCAACTAGATGACAAGCTACTGCTCCTGGAGAGACATCTCATGTGTGTTCATGTGCATAAAATTAATTTCAAGTGTCTGGTGTGTGTAATTATGTGAGCAGCATGGACCAAGAATACTAACATGGAACAATATACTGTAAACACTTCAGATTGGCCCACTGAGTTGCAGTTTGTTTGCTGTTACTGATCAAAAGACAGACTGACATTTAGGAATAAATTATAATGAAGGTCAGTGCAATCACAGTGTGTGTAATAGTTCAGAACACAATGCCTGTGCAGGCGGTGGATCAAAATCTTATGCTTTTACTCCCACCATTAGGAAACATGAGCTACAAAGTAACTCTGTTAGACACTGCTGTACAAAAAAGTCAGTGATACGACAATAAAACACCATCGATACAGCGCTGTATGACTTCAGTGTATAATTTAAAAAGTACTACTCATTTTATATTACACTCCTACCTCTTTTGCACCAAAGGAAATCATTGCTATTAGCTCTCTTGGGG
>VUQJ01001044.1:26234-36587 GCA_015108635.1 Andinoacara biseriatus
TAGCCAGATACATCTCCTGAGGGATAGGAGCACAAAAAAAAAAAAAGAGCTGTAAGATCCTCACTTTGTTGCCATGGCAACCACTAGCCAGTGGCATCAGTAGCATGGACTCAAGAGACACACATGTCAGAATTAAATTTCAGGTTTACAATAACCCCAATGTTATTGTCATTACCATTTACCACAATCTATCATTCCTCATAATTAATCCTTCTGCTCAGCAACGTGTATAGTCTGACATTCAGTGTTTACAGCAGGTTGAGGGGGATGCGACTGATGAGCAGCTCATTAGACAGAGTCATGCTTCAGTCATCATCTGTTGTCCTTGTTAGATAAATTGCTATATGCAAGCTGCCTGTCACAGCTAATTAATTTTGTTTAAAAAAAACTATTTAAGCAGAAATGCTATAGGAGGGCACTAGGACCCAGACACAATTCAGAGACTCAAGGTGAGAACACCTGACCCCTTGAGAGGCTCATGAAGTGGCTTAGTTTCATTCCTGCTGCTGTGAACACTGCTGCTTACCCTTATTAGCTTGTTTCAGGAGGAGTGTTTTCACATCGGGGTGAGGTAGGGATGTATATGCATCTTGTGGTATTGGATTTTTGTATAAGTGTTTGTTTTATTTTAATAAAAAATATGGCTCTTCAATCATTTGTTTCATTTTTAAGCAGTCATAATGGTCCTGGACTAGTGGCAGTCTCAAGATACAGTGCAGGTTGCTCCACATGGGTCATTTTATATTGTTTTAGTTCTTGTTTTCAGTAGACTCTAGTGTAGTTCTAATAAACAGCATTTGTTTGTTTTTAGTGCTGTGGCTCCTACAGTGGGAGTTTACTGTTTTCTGCTAATATTTTATACTGGTATTAGTTTGGGTATTTTTATGCTGGAAGTGGAGTGTGGGTCATTCGGGCTAAGTACACTTCCAACGTCTCGGTCTGCTGATTGGTGTGCCACGCCAACACACTGAGACTTCTTAACTTCTAACTTTTTTTATAGGATTGGTTTCATTGAGCTGTAGTAACCCAGCTTGAAATAAGCACATTTGTTATGGCATTTTAACCCACACTGATTGCTGGTTTTATTATTGAGTCCCAGCAGTGCAATTTATTCAAGTGCTGCACACTGATAAGTTCTGATAAGGTGATGGAAGTTTTAAAATCATGGCATTGATGAGACTTTTGCAATGGAGGCTCAGAATGTGATTGTAGCACCTGCATATTTTACATTCATTGTCTTCACCATGTGGTTAGATGTAGGACTGTCCCTCTGTATGTGAGTTGGATATCTAAATAGATTTTGTGTTGTGTTTTTGCCTCTCTTTGCGCGCTAGGAAGATATGTAATCACTTGTTTGCCTGCTTTCCTGGGTGTTCCGCTGCTGGTCTATTCTTTACATCACTCCCACTTTCCCACGCTGTCAACATCATTACTCCAGGCCAATTGTTTTCTTGCCTGCCCTCTGTGAGCCAATCAGCCTCTCTTTTCTATGCTTTAAATCTCAGTGCTCTTCTGTCATTCTGCCTTTCAGACTCTCATTTGTGCAACCTGCCTCCTCTCCATGTCCACCTTACCGTGGTCACTCAGAGGCCCATCCGAGCCGCCATCTTCATCCTTACTATCGCCAGCATCTTGACTCCAGGAGGTCCTATCCTAATTTCTATCACTGCTGGAACTCCGATCTCCTATAATGGTTCCTCTGAGTCTAATCATTAAATAGGTTATTAATCAAATTCTGTATCTCAATAAATCACATTCAATTCTACCAAATGATGTCTCCTTATTAAGATATGACATAGGATGGGTTATTATTTAAATAAAATTAATATCTATTTGCTTGTAAACAAAACCACTGTCTAATCACAGTCTACATTGTTATTTTTAAATAGTTAATATTCACAACTAAAATGTGTAGGCTGCGTCACATAAGACGCTGTATTGTTTGTTCAGCAAATGAACACTTTTGCATCCGAGTGGGAAATGACTCCACATGATTGCTGCACAAGTAACAGTGATTTATTTGGATTAGCAGAAATCTTAGTGGCAATCAGAGTGGCTTCTCCAGCATTTCAGCAGAAAGTGGATACATGACGCTACCATTAAGAGCAGGGGAAAATGGACTTCACAACAAGGATTTATTTTTATTATTTCCTGTGTGTTAGACTCAGGTTTGACTTCACTGCCAGAGCGGGCTGTAAATTTCAGGGTGAAATTCCAAAAATAAATGCACATGCTGTAGAAAATTTGAATTTTTTTTCCAAATAGTGCTGGGAATCAAAGGGCAACCTGTGAGTCTTGAATCCCGAGGCTTGTTGCTGAGAACGTGGTGTGACTACAGATCATCAGAGTTGCAACTAGATGTGAGCTCCCGCTGCTTTTTTGATTGAAATATGCCTTCAGCATAGTTTGACAGTGTGAGACCAGGAGAAGCTAAGGTCAGTGATATCCAGCCTGGAAGTGTAACCGTCACGTGGATCAACATGTAATAATGCAAATAATGCTGAATACTAATGTAATTCATATATGCTGTGATTTTTTTGAAAGTGAAAAATAATCCTCTTTTGTGCGCATAAATTTAATGCCGGTGAATCACTGTGGATGATTTCTTAGCCTATACAGTATCATGACAGGAGGATTATCACATTACTCACTTTCTAATGCTTCTACACCACATCTCATAAAACAACTGTGTTGGTATTTCAATCAAAAATGTGTACTCCTCTCACCTTATCATCAAGCTTCTTGGCACAGAAGGAGAGTTCCACATATCCGTTGTTGCCAGAAATTTCCTCAGCATGCACCTGGAAGGAAAAAGGATTTGGCAGTAATATTTTGGTGCTAGTGTCTGCATTATTACTGTTAAAAGAAATGTTAATTAAGAGTGTGATATATATTTCAGAAACACAACCTCAAAGAGCACAGACATGAACGTTGTGATTCAAGCACCACAATAAAAATAAAACATCATGATGGGCTCCTTTTTTCATTGCAGAAGCTACTAGAGTGAAGCATGTTTTTATTTCAAAGCGTCCTTGAGCAAGACACTGAACCTCAAAATGCTCCTGATGACTAATTTTATGACTGCTCTCTGTCATCGCTGTGTGAATGCGCGTGAACGTGGGGACGGGCAGACACATTGTGAAGCTCTTTAGAAAAGAGGTTTTAAAAGCTATGTAAATGCAATCCATAAAGAATTACTCTCCTAAGGATAAAAGAGATGTGCACACCAGTACAAGGTTAAACACACAAATTCACAAATTACACAACAAATAAAATTCCACTCTTGTAAAACTTGCCTACCTCTGTTATAATAAATATCTATCATTAATTATATATGAGTTTCTGCATTGTTTTGACATCCTATTACAAATGAAGGTGAAAAAAAAATGAAGTCCTTACAGTTTGCAGTGACCCTTTTTGGTAGCCGTTCATAATAGTAATTTCCCATTATTTAGCATGTAATTTTTCTGAATTTAGAGTGAAGTCCTGTAAAAAATTACTAGCAGGTAAAGTAAACCAAGGGAATAAAAATGCAAGAAAATACTAAGATACTCCAAAGTTGCAAGTCACCCCTCTTTTCCTAATATTTTGCAAGGAAAATGGGAAATGTGTGCAGCGATTTATTGAAACGTGCAAACATCAAAGGAAATGGAGTAAAAGGAGGGAAAAAAGAGTTAGTACAATTCTAATGAGCTTGAAGTTCAATATTTGGTATGACCTTTATTCTTCAACACAGCCTGAACTCTCTGAGGCAGCTTTCTTGTAATTGCATTAAGTAGTCTTCAGGAATAGTTTCTATGCTTCTTGAAGGTCATTCAAAGCTCTTCTTTGGATTTTAGCTGTCTTTTGTTTAGTTCTCTGTCATGTTTAAGTCCGGGCTCTGAGAAGGCCAATCCATGATAGTGATAGTGATCCACTGTGTGTTCTTCTGCATGGAACACCACTGGCTGAAATGCAGTCCCAAACTATGACACAGTCTCCACTGTTTCCAACCATGGCTGCAAAACACTCACCATTGTACCTCTCCTGACCTCCTCTGAACATACTCATGATAGTTTGAACAAAACGTTTCAAATTCGGATCTATCATTCCATATCCATATCCAAATCCATATCCAAATCCAAATCCAAATTTATTTATAAAGCACATTTAAATCAAAAAAGTTGACGGTAGTGCTGGACATGAAACAAAGGGTTACACAATAAATTAAGAAACACACCATACACACATGCATGCACATCAATAAATATATCCAAGAAACCATAGAATACAAGAGATGATACGACAGCCTAAATACCCAAGCTCGTACTCCATGTTGCAAGCCAACAAATAAAAATGAGATTTAAGGCGAACTTAAAAAACGTGCAAGGTGAGGGCCAGCCTAACATGAGGGGATAGCTCATTCCACAGTTAAGGGGCAATAGCTGAGAAAGCTCGAGCTCCCCTGTTTTTAAGTCCAGTTTTTTAAACAGCAACAGGAGTAGCTGGTCAGTGGATCTCAGTAACCTTGAAGGAACATGAGGTGCTAAATGATCAGCAAGATACGATAGAGCCAACCCATTAAGGGATTTAAAGACATACAATAAAATCTAAAAATCAGTCCTAAAATGTACCGGAACCCAGGGAGGGAGATATGCTCGCTCTTGCAAGTTCAGGAAATAAGGCAAACAGCAGCATTTTGGACAATTGAAGGTGTGAAAGGGAGGCCTAACTCACACCACTGTAGAGGGCATTACAAAGGTTAAGTCGCGTTGCAATAAAACTGCGTATAACCCTCAAAATCATTAAAAAAATAAGAAGGGCTTGACATTAGAAAGAAGCCTCAGTTGGTAAAAACCTGATTTCATCACAGTCCATTTTCACACCAATGTTATTTACAATGCGCTTAACATAAGGATCCAGTGGGCCCAGGTACAATTTTGGAGCACTGCTGGAACGACTGGGTCTAAGTATCAGAGAGTACAGAGGTGTCAAGATTTGTTTTTTAATCAAAAACTGCACCACTGATTACTTAAAATACAAAAGCACCATACAACACCAAAAACATGACTACTGTTTATGACAGACTGGATATTGTGTCCAATAGTGTCCAAAACGTCCCATATTGGTGGGGCAGACTAAGGGCTTCAGATTAGCAATGATTTTCTTTGAAAGAAGGGAGGGCCAGAGGTTCAAATCTGCTAAAGACAGCAGAGCCGGTGACAGAAACAGAAGATTCAAAAGTAGGAGGCAAGATTTTGGTCAGATTTTGGAAATCTTATCCACAAAACGGAGAAATATTTTAACAAGATGCTGAAGAAACACCAAAGAAAAATATTTAGAGCAGTTTAAGATAAAAGTTAATTGTACTAAACAGAACACGAGGTTTGTGACAATTGTTCAAAATGATATCAGTGAAATGCTTATTCTTTAACCTATAAGCATTTCACTGATATGACCTGTTGCAACTGATTTTCAGTCCAGTTCTTACTAATGTGGCATACTTAGCCTTTTCTCCCTGTTTCTCTTCCTTAAGAATCGCTTCTCGACAGCCACTCTTGCACTCACACCATTTCTGATGAGGCTTCAGTGAACAGATGGATCAATTGAAAGGCCAGATGCATCTCTCAGGTCCTGTGTCAGATCTTTGCTGGATTTTTTTTCTCTGTTTCCTATGGAAATTACTTTCAGATACTGTTCATCTGCTATATTATAGTTTTTTAGGCATGACACTTCATCTTTTGTCCAGTTTCCTCAGATTGTATCAGGACACACTGCACACCATGCTGAGATATGACAAGTTTTTTGACAAACAGCTCCTTGGGAATCAACTTGTTGGTGCAAAAATACTATTTTATGTCAGTCAAAATGTGTTTGGCATTTGTCTAGATTGAGCTAAAGAAATGAGAACAAGTTGTGTGTTTTTGTGACAGGGTACTAGTAACAAAGTGCCTAAAGATCCAATTTTAAAATGGGTCTTTGCTAAGTTGTCTGTTATGTGCAGACGCAACACTGGTTCATCCCTAGAGTTCGGTGCCTTTTTTATGCTTGAATGATTCATAGGCCTGTGTTAGGTGGCTTAACAAACAAAAAACATTCTTCTAAAAATGTTCAGGTTGGACTGAAAAGCCCGGAGAACGTCTGCTCAAGACAACTAAAAAAATTACAAGAAAGTCTGACTCCTTGAAAGCACAATACAAAGAAATGAGAGGTGACTTTGTAGCATACTGTACTTTTATTATAAATCATCTCTGATTTCTTCCAAAATACTCCAAAGGTACTCTTTAATTATAAATAGTTTCTTCTTTCCTTTAAAGCCTCCAAAGGCTAATACCTTGTTCTACAGTCCTCATGTACTTTTATGCTCTATAAACAACAACTTATATTTACAAAAATTACATGGTAAATGCAAATTACAGGCTGCAGTCTGTATTATGAAATCCTACCCACTTATTTATAACAGGAATATTTCTATGCACTTTCATATGCATTTAAAGACAATTTGACTTTTAATTTGACTTTTTTATTGTAAAAAAATAACTGAAAATCATTAACATGGCTTTTTTTTTTCAAGTGGATTTTATTTGGCACAGGATGAAAGCAGAGAGTGGAGAGACTCATTAGATAGAAACCAGAAGGCTTCCATGTCACAGGTTATTGCCTCAACTTGTGAATTTCCCTTTTTATAGATGTAAAAGTTACCACAGTATAGCAAAAAGGTAAAGTTGTGCTAGTTATTGGATTTTTTTTTTCACTTTAGACGTGTTTAGGGAGAAAAAGTTCAAGAATTCCATTTTTAAGGAACATTGTGGACCTTCTGCGGCTCTCTTTCTGCTGTCTGTCCACCTCACAGAACACAAAGCTTTGCTCTCTGCTTCTTTGTATGAAACTGGTAGAAACCTTGCATCAAATTGTCAGAACTGTGGCTGTAACGCAAGCATGCCCAGGGCTAGACAATGCTTGACAGTGATGACAGGCAAGGAAAGATTTTTTTTTTCATCAGACAGTTTGTCCTGACAAGAACAACTAGCATGTAAAATCTTTGTAAAAGATGTTGGGCAGATGGGGGGCTGTATATGTGCTCCTTCTACCTCTGTCAGAACAGCAGTTTTAATAGTAAATAGTCTGACTTTGCATTTAGCTAATAATTATATAACCTCAACTCAAATACCTGGTGCGTTACCTAATCTTGCCCCCCTGGGTTAGGTAATGCATCATGTCAATGGGGGTGTAGAAGTACAAATACGTATGTATAAATCTAGAATTTCTTTCTTTTTATTATTTTTTAAAGAAAAGAAAAAACCTCCTACATTATCTCCATTGTGTCTCATACAATGTGCTACAATAACATTATTTTCCTTTTTTTTTTCTTTTTAGAAATGTGTAGCAAGTAAAATATAATGAAGAGCTACACTATTATTTAATGCCATTATGTATGTGCCACACATAGAGCATTATGAATAATAGTTCAACATTATGCTGGTGCACTGAATACTCGGCGCTTGTGCAGATGAAATGGTCAGATTATTCCATTGTGTGAATTCTCACCATTACCCCGGAGGGCTTCTAAATGCATTTGCTCTTTAAATAAACTCTAAATGTGGGAAGCGATTAAGTGTTTTTAAACAGATCAGTTTGTCTTGAATTTTTACTCTTCTAATGTCATGCCTGCACTCAGTAAATGAAGCCAAATAGAAGTAAACAGAACAGGAAACATCTGTTGCTCATGTGTGTGAAATGGGGCTGAATTTAAATCAAACTTTGCACTTTCGCTGACGCCAAAAATATGCAGGAGATGGCCGCAAACACAGGAACATCTGTACTGCATGTGACAGTTCAACCCAGTGATAATAGTGCTGTCAGACTTTGCAGCAGCGTGTCCACCATGAATTTATTAGCGGAAGAAGAAGATGAGATTCTCTTGTGTATTTCCAGACCAGAGTGGAGCATTGCGTGATTTAAATTGTCATGGTTTGATGTGCTACCACCACTGGCTCGTTCACTGTAAGACAGCAGATAATGAACCAACAGCTATTCTCTGACTCTGGTTTCCTATTATGGATTTTCATGTTTTCCTGTGTTTTAGTGGGAATGCTCTCCATACCACCAAAATGGACACTACTATAAAAAAATGCCTGCTTTTCTCAGTTACCACTACATTGATATTAAGGAACAACACAAAGCTAATGTGTTCAGATAATTTCATTCAACAGAGCAGAAACATTACACACACAGAAACCTACTGTCATAGTGGATTTGCCGGCATATTTCCCATATTTTAGCAACAGAGGCTTCACCATCTTCTTTTGGGCCACAATCTGCAAAGAGCAAGATAAACAAAATGTTGGCCTTGAGCCTTCAGCAGGAAACAGCGGTATATAGATCTGAGCCTTCAACATCACTAATAAGTATGAATCATTTACTGTACTGCCACAAATTTACAGCATCATTTACCAGCAACATCAAAGACAAAAGGGAATGTTTGGGCAGGTTTTAGTTCTTTTATACCGACAAATCCTAGTTATTGGGGCACAAATCTGGGGCTAAAAACAGCAGAAATGGGTTAGTAAGACAGCAGCCTCTGCTTACCTGGCCAAGAGTGCACTCTACCCCTCCCAGAAAGTCATCATCACGAGTTCCGATGCTGTGAGTGCCGTGGATGTCGTAAACCTCAAACCGCAGTTTCTGGACCTCCTCGAAGTAGTAATCCACTGAGAAAACCTTGCCAAAGACTGGGTGCAAGTTGCTCTTGATCACTTCTGTCCTGTCCAGCTGAGAGGGAGCACACTAAATGAACCTTTGAACCCTAACGCATGTTCATTTTATATTCTCAATCATAACAGACTATGTGCATTTGTAAGGAAATTAAGCCCCTTTTGGCAAAATGCCATCGATTTTGCAGACAGTATCCTATATCACTTTACAGTGCATATAAGGAAACAGAACTAGTTTCTTTATAAAGAAGGGCAGACGTTATTATATTTGTCAAGAGGATGATATGAGAGATGATTGGAGGGCTCTGACATTTAATCTCAGCTTAGAGAAAACATCCATGCCTGTCTTTGACTGCCTGACAAGGAAAAGCTGATCTCTCTCTGGGGCCGCATCTGTTCATGATGTAGAATTTAGCTCTCACACAGTTCCATGAACATTCCTACACTGCCCAATTTGTCTCAAGGACAAATCATCATTGAGCATGTTTTTTGAAGTCAATGGCACTTTAGTACTGATAAATTTAACAACAACAGTAAATATACCCAGAAAAAAAATTGCCTCAATTTCCAAAATAAACCAGATATGCAGTACTAGTCAAAAGTCTGGATATGCTGGTTGGTTCCAACTTTTGACTGGTACTGTAAGCATACAAAAGATGTTTGGGACTTAAACCTAAACCTACAAATAGTGAATGACACAGAAGGGAAAAGAGACCCATCAAGAGATGCAATATAGAACTGATCTACTGCCAGTAAATGAAGGACCGAGAAAGGTTTTAGGGCTCATCCAAACGTAGCCGCTTCCATATTGCTTGTCTGTGACAAAGTCCAAAGTCATTTCTCCATTGTCAGCATGGACCTGCCCGTCCATGCTTTTATTTTGATTACTTTACAAATGGGTGACAGTATTCTCTCATCTCTCTCTTTGGTAAAGACTATCAGCTGAATCTGGAATAAGAAGCAAGATTCCTGCGTCATACACAAAAAAATAACATATGTCTAATCTGCAAGTCAAAAGCACAAACCTTAAGGAAAGTATCTTAGATCACAAGCCAACAGCTCCCTGTAATAGTCTTTGAAAGGTGTTCCCTTATTTTGTGAGGGACCTTTTTAACACAGCTTTTAGGGTGATTCTAGTCCTCTTAGATCTGTGGGAAAATAAATAATTATACTTCACTTGAAAAATGGTTACTTTCTTGTTTTTTAAGCCATTTAATGGTTTTAATAAATAATATGCCAAAGAATAACTGGAGGAGTGATAATCTTAAGCTTTCGCCTTGCGTGCTGTATCAAAGCATGTTTGAGACAAATGAATGATGGATTGTCGTTATCATGACAAGGTGTGCATGAGCCGTGGCACTTTCTTCAAGGGAGAGCATTATGGGAAGTCATTATAATAGTGCTCATTTTACAACACTTCAGTTAGCACTGAAGAAAAGAATTTGCTTTCTCATGCAAAGCTTCCAAGTCCTGCTTTTTAACAAATAAGTTCACATGTCAACATTTAAGGCCATTCTTGGCAACGTTTCTTCGATATTTTGACGGACAGATTTTGACTGTAAAACTTAGAAAACTTGAGTGAAATTTTTTCATCCTCTTCAGTGACTCGTCACAGAACAGAGTTGTTACCGACCTGGAAGAAACCCACTCATATTTGTGA
>VUQJ01001044.1:54521-64615 GCA_015108635.1 Andinoacara biseriatus
GTACAAGAAGAAGAAAGAGCTTTATTTGTCACATACATGCAGTGAAATTCAGTCTCTGCATTTAACCCATCACACATGGAGTATGTAGCACGCACAGCACAACGTGGAGCAGGGGGCAGCAAGAAAACGCCTGTGGAGCAACCTGGTTAGGGCCTTGCTCAGGGCCACCTACCGGCCTGTCCAGCTCTAGAGTAGCTTTAGAGTAACTGTCTACTGTGTCTTCTCCATGCTCTTGAGACTTTTTTGGGGAGACACAGCAAACCTTCTGGCAATGGCAAGTTTTGATGTGCCATCCTGTAGGAGTGCACCGTACTGCAGGATCTGGCCATTGCCTCACGCTACCTAGTGACACTGACCCTAGCCAAATGCAAAACTAGAGGGAAAAACAGAAAAGAGGGGAAAAAATGTCATTGGCCTCCTTCAGCAGTGCATTTTCAGTAGAGCTTCACTGTTAGTTTTCCTTCAACGTTGGCTGGATACTGACTTTTCTTTTACAGCCATCTACTTGGCTCAATTTGGACTTGCTGGGAAACCAGCAGAATGACATTAAATTTCATTAGCTTCATGGACCTAAGTATAAAAGAAAAATGTCACCATCTTTAAAATCCTCAGTATTACTGAATCACAAGTGAACTTCTTGTTCCGATTTGCTTGATGAAATCTTATAATAAATTGAAAATCTATTCTAATGGAAATCAGAGATTTTTCATTATCAGCCTGAGAGTCACTGATTTTAAAACCACTGTGGCATTAATCATTGATCAACTAAGTTCTGCTATCTCAGGTTATCTTCACCTGAAGGCAAAGGTCAAGGTGTTTTTAAGCTGTAATACACAAAAAAATAGCAGTCTGCCCTGTCAGCTCATGTACAGCAGCATGATTTGAATATGTCTGTCTCAAGCACTTCCATAAAATTTATTAGCTCTAAAGGTGTGCCGTCACTTTTGGCATATAAATTGGTGCCAACACCTTCACAATACACACCCACATAATTAATTACAAAGAATGCCAGAATGAAATTCTTTTTCAAGTTTGGATGAAACAACCCAAACTTTATGCTCAAATTTTATTAAATGAATTTGATACAGCACTTTCCAGTTGTTTACCGTATCTGTGAACATGTTTACAATGGTGTAAAGCACCACACACACACACACACACAAGACCCAATAATACTGACAGATCTTGAGATTAAGAGCCCTTTAGATGTGCTGGTTGCATAACAAAATGTAACTTTCTATGTGGAAGCTGTTACTGTGCATTTGAGTACTTTAGTTTGAGAGCGCAATTCCAGAATCAGAATAAATACCACAGATGAATAAGTGTCTCACACAGGATGTTAGTATCCCTCTATCTTTCATTGTGATTGCATTACAAAGCAAAATGAGTTTATAGTTTTATTCAAGTGATTTGACAAATTTATCATATGCAGCTTGATCCATAAGGCCATCAAGTTCTTCAGGCTTTTCAATGGTCATCTTGATTATCCACCCTGAAAGATAAGAGTTTGTATTTTAAAACGTACACATGTACATCTTTAAAAGAACAAGGTGTGTTTTTATTTCTTTGCAAATCCGGTTTGACAGGTTGTCTTCGATCCTGCCAACAAAACTGTTGAAATTCCAAGAAAAACCAAGGACAAGTCTACTGGGAAAGCGCGACAGCATGAGATGTTTACCCTTTGCATAGCAATCTTTGTTCACAAGTCCTGGATTTTCTGCCAGCTCTGTGTTGATTTCAGTCACCTCTCCTGTTAATGGCGAGTACAGTTCGCTGGCAGCCTTCACACTTTCCAGGGCACCAAACTCATCTACAACATGCACGCGAAAGATACATCTTATTACAATGCTAGAACCAATTACTTAGTAAATGTGTAGTGTATTCGCTGATCTTACCCATTTGTTCAAGTCTTTGGCCAACTTCAGGGAGTCCACAGTATACCACATCGCCTAATGCTTCCTAAAATGATAGAACAAACTACCTGACACAAAGTATTATAGATTCCTGCTTAGAAGCAAAGCTGCAATGAGAATCAGACCCAATAAATCACATTTCTCTGCCCAAGAATCAACTTTTTAAGGGATTTACACAATTTTATACAGTACTTCAATAGCTAACAGAACAAAATACCACTGTAGCAATCAGCTAAAGTTACTCCAACAGGAACACAAAGTACATTTAGGGGGACCTATAAAATAATAGATTAAGTGCTTGAATAAGCAGTTGGTAGCAGCATGATGGCTCAAAATAAAGAGCTCCTGTTTTCAATGGGTACATTAATGAAAATGGTCAATCTGTTTTTAATTGTACTAGATCATTTTTAGACTTTTCATAGGATTTGTTACCTAAAAACTAAGATTTCACCAGATATATTTAAAAATCTACTTTAGGACCTGGACAACTTGACTTGTAACTGATGTAACCTATGAAGAAGAACGTCCGGCCATCAGTTCATGCCATGAAGCTTGAGTGCACTTGGGTTATGCAGCAGGACAATGATCCAAAACACACCAGGAAGTCCACCTCTGAATGACTCAATAAAAACCGAATGAAAGTTTTGGAGTGACCTAGCCAAAGTCCAGACTAAAATCCAATTGGTATCCTTTGGCATGACCCTAAACAGGCTGTTCATGCAGTTCAGCAAATAGCGGGCCAAAATTCCTCCACAGCGATGTGAAAGACTTATTGCCAGTTATCACAAACATTTGACTGCTGTTCTTGCTGCCAAGGATGGAACAACGAGTTATTAGATCTAGGACGCAATTACTTTTCCACGCACAGCCAGGTAGGTTTGGAACCCTTTCCTTTAATAAATGAAATTGTCATTTAAAAATTGCATTTTGCAGTTACTCAGGTTATGTTTGTATAATAATAAAATTTGATATTCTGAAACATGCAAGTGTGGCAAATATGCAAAACAAAAAAGAAATCAGGAAGAGGGAAATGCTTTTTCCACGACACTTGTTACGTAAGGAGTAGCAGTAATAACTATTCTTTAAAAAGCTACATTCATGTTTCAAGGTACTCCAGCATACATTCAGGCTTTCATTGTCAAGTGTCTGCACACCTCTGCAGAGTACCAACAATTATTTCAAACAATGGCCATAAAACTGTAAATTACCCTGTTACAGCACAGCTGCTGAGGGCAAAGAACAGTACTAAACTGCACACTGCAGACATTTTTGCAGACTATTCAACTGCTACGTTTCGACAGTAATAAGCAAACCACTGAACCAACCAAGTGAGCCATAAATTAGTAGAAAGACAGAACCTACCTGGGCATAACTGCTGATGCCTACAGTGCCAATAACACCCTCCACTTGCACCCACTCATGCTTATCTGTGAACTTTAAGGCTACAAAGAAGAAAAAAAAGAGAATGAGTTAAACATAAAATCAAACAGTATATGATGAATCTTTGGAGCCACAAGCATCTAATTCTTTACAAACTCTTACATCAGAGAGAACCTTGTAAAATTTTCAATCCTGACCATCACTGAAGTTATGAAAATAAACATTGAAGCGTTTCGATTCAAAGCTCCTTATGTCATCTTTACAATATGCTGCAGGAAGAAACTGTAGTGCCTCAATAGCTTCCGGTGCTGGCATTCGACCAATGCAGAAGAATACAAGTTTAAACCAGACTGAACTGTGCAAGATGTTCATGCATTGCCAAAAAGTGCTGAGTAACAGCCACTGCAGAGGGCGTGAGCAATGCCTTCTAATTCACTTGAATAAAAAGATATTTTTAAAGCATGAACATTTGATAGGGTGGTGTCTATGATTAAGAATTAATGAAAGCTCCATGACAGTCATCCCTCTCCAGCCATCTGTAGCTCACACTCAGTACCAAGGGTGACTTTTGTTAAACAAGCTGCTTCTGGGTGCACGAGACTTGGGTAATTGGTCACCATCACAATGTAGAGCTCGTGCTTTTGACTGTCCTCAGAGTGGATACATGCAGCCGTGTGAACGCTTTAGCCAGCGTTAACATGTGGCGGCTAATTACCTGCACTAAAGTATGCAACTAATTTAAAGTTAAAGCAAAACTTTAGTGCATTTCCTCTCGCTTTTCTGTGCCGCGCTGTGGGAAAGTGACAAACTCGGTGAGGTCGGTTTTTTTTTTCACCCACTACAGTCAGACAGGAATGTGTGAACAGCCTACTTGTGCCATTACAGCTCATTTGGCCAGCTTGGGTTATTTTATATCATTTTATTTTTACCTGTGCACAGGACCGAGGACGTGCTCAGTGTCCGCGGGGAGTCGCTTCTCCACAGCAGCCGAGTCGCTGAAACCTGCGAGAGCTGAGGCAGTCTAGGTGAAAAGTTTGCAGACAGGCACCGCAGCGCTGCTCTCATCGCCATCTTCACTCAGTGTTTGATCGAGAGCGAGTACACTTGACCGCAAGAGCGCGCACCATTCCGCACTGGTGTCGGTGTGGGAGGAGAGTGACCCGGGTCCAAAAAGCTGTCAAAAATGAGTGAATGCAGACTTTTTAATTCTTTTTATTAAGCATTAAAAATTAAGAAAAAGGCACAGAGATGCACGGGAAATTATATATATATATATCATAAAATTTAATTACAAATAAAATCAATTTGCATTTGGTTGATTATTTATTCTGTTGGAAAGCCCGTTTATTTCCCCTTAAATGAAAATGGGGTAGAAAACATTAGATTCATGTGTCTTACAGATTTGTTACATAAAATGTGGTGCTA
The DNA here is from genome assembly GCA_015108635.1 of Andinoacara biseriatus. Lineage (NCBI taxonomy): Eukaryota > Metazoa > Chordata > Actinopteri > Cichliformes > Cichlidae > Andinoacara > Andinoacara biseriatus. Next base: position 59,240 of record VUQJ01001044.1, read on the forward strand.
AACACAAATTTAAACATAAATGTGTGATATATAATTGTTTTGCAAAGTGAAAAAAAATAAAATAAATGAAAAAATTAGTCAAGTAAAAAAAGTTATAATCCAGCTTGATAGTGCACAAGTTGTATAATCAAAATAAACTCAATATAAAAAACATTTTCACTGGCCTCTCGTACCATCAAAATGAACCAGGATCTGCAGTTTGAGTCAGATACATCAAACATGTGGGTAGTTAAAATATGAAAAAAATTCACGCAAACCTGCAAAGTCCCATATTTGGACACAACTGCAGCAGAGTTGAGTGTGTGGGTTGTGCCCATGAAAATTTTGACAAATCTTCTCTGCCAATGCCAAATATATTCTTCTGCTACTGACTCTTGTTTTGAGCTTCTGGTACCCAAAGTGCTGGGTCATCATCATCAGCCTTGTCATTGGAGGTAATCTCAATACAGAGAGATGTCAAGATGAGATTCTGCAACCAGTGGAAATCCCATATATCCACCGTCTGGAACTGAACGCTATCCTCCAAGATGGCCTCAACCCCATTGAACTCTTGAGGGATCAGCTTGGGCATGCTGTTCATGCCAGAGTGACCAACACAACCACAGTGGCTGACTTGTGACAAATGGTGATTGAAGAATAGGATGCCATCCCACAACAGTGTGTGACCAAGAGGGTGTCCAGCATGAGGTGGAGGTGCCAGGCTGTTGTGTCTGCATATGGTTCTTCCACATGCAACTGAGGCCCGTTTGTTAAATGAATAAATTGCCAATATGTCTTGTTTCTTCAGACTTCAGTCATCCAATCCAATAAATTTCACACATATATGAGTTCATGCATATAAGTATGTATAAGATTTATTGTCAAGAAGCATTGTTAGAACAAAGAAATAATCAACAAAACACAAATTTCCTTACTTAATGTGCTAAGCGTGTATTTAAACTATCTAAAATAAACACTCATTTTACAAAATGGCACTTTTCAAAATTATATGCATTACATGGATCATTACAGCTTCATTTTAATTACTCATATTGCTGGGTACCTTGACCTATACTAATGCAAAATAATAAATAACTTATTCTGTATAATAAATAGCATGATGTACAAAGTACAGTATTTCCATACAAAATATTGTAGAGATGAAGCTGAAAGTAGCAAAACTTAGAAATACTTAAAGTACATGTACATTAAACATATACTTTAGTAAAGTACTTGTGTAAATGTAAAAGGTTGTACTCCTACTGTTACTATCAATGCTAATACCCCTGGTATTTAATATAGGTCAAATGCGCAAATAAAGTCATAGAATAAAAAATATGTGAATAATCCAATGTAGAGATAAAGAAATGTGATTGTTTGTGGTGTTTGGAGAATAACAGAATGAAGTAAATGGAACTACCTTGTGCCCAATGAAAGACCCACAACTTTCCATTAAAAGGGTCCTACATATCAGCTGTGCAAATCCCAGTGACACAGTCCACTGGATTCTGTTTCCTGTTTGTGCAGCATCAAGGATTTTAATAGATTTGTGATGAGCTGTTGTTTAAATTTAATCATTATCATTTTAACAGCTAAACATTGGTACTCTGTCCTAAATCCAGCTGTTATCAAGCAACATGCCATGGAGGTGACAAAGAAACCCTGTGTTCAAAACAGATTTATGATCTTATTTTATAATTCATTGTTCATAGTTAAAGTTTTGCTAATGAGTAGCTTTACCAACGGGAAAAAAGCAACTACAGAGAATAATCCAGTGATTTTGCAGCTTCCCTGGTAGAATATAGGCTAATGGTATAAACAGAATATGCTGAACTACTTGATAAAAAAATGAATCAGGGTTGTTGCTTGGACTGTCCAGCTTTGAAAAATGCAGCATAATAATGTCTGACGTATAAACAGATAACTCTGGCATCACTGCAGAGGCCTGTGGGGGAAAGATTAGTAAAACAGATTATTTACAGTTTCTGATATGTGGGATCTCCAGTGTTTCTTTCATAAAAATAAACCTGTTAGTTTACACTGGCTCCGTCTGCAGCCTCATCATCTGTTATGTCACTTTTTTCTTTTGATTGCAGTGGCAAAACTAAAGTACATTTACTTGAGTCCTTAATTAGTTATTAAGTAGCTGTACTTGAGTATTTCCGCTTGGAGCCCCTTGAAAACACAAAGCCTTCATAAGTACTAGGCCATGGTATTCATCTCAAAGCTATTATTTCCCACGTCTCCCTTCCTGCTTCAGTCATCATCAGCATGAGCTGCTGGTGGAGGATCTGTTCATTAAGCTGATGCTGAGGCTCAACCCAGAGGAGCTCCACAGATCCAGCAACAACTGTTGATACTCTGTTTGCATGTAAGCACTGAAACTTTAGACTTAGAGAAAAATTTAAATTAAAATAATTAAAACATTCTTCCTTCTCAAGAGCAGCCTTATGAAGACATTTATATATCCAAGGAAGAAAGCTGTGACAAGAAACAGGAGCTACACTACAATTCATCTCTCATCACCTGTCCTAGTTACTATTGAGGCAAAGGACCAAAGGACCTAGTAATGGGAAGACCTGGCTGTTCTGAGTGTGTTTGACTAGTGTGGATTCTGGATCAGATGGACCCAAATATTCCAGCATATAAAAGATGAGGAAATCAAGAAGTACCAGAAAAATATCAGCAAGCCTCATTTGTTCAAGCAGGACATTGTGTCGGTGGACACACACACTTTGCTTTTTTGCTTCCGACAGCTCCTCACTGCAGAAACATCTCACTCTTGGCCACAGTCTGAGGTCAACAGCCATTAGCTCCCAGCTCAGAGCTGTTTTTGAAAAAGACTTTTGAGGGTAAACATCTTAAACCTGGAACAGCCACAGTTTTCTCCTCTCCAGCTTCTCCTTAGTGACTCTTAAAACGAAATTGATCACACACAGAGCTCCGATGACTGAATCTACCATCAGAAGTGACTTTTTTTTTAAGTCAAAAAGCACAAGAAATACTCTGAAAACCAGATAGGATATATACACTTGCTTAAAAAGGAATGATACCTAATCTTCCTTAAACTTTCTTTTAATTCTTAAATTTTAACAGGTATTCTTTTTATGGCAAAACCTAAGTTGCTCCTATAGTAAAGGGTTTAGGTTTTCACAAGCACCTTTAGAAATATTCAAAAATATTCTTTACCCATAAATTTTTTTTTATCTGCTCAGTTGTTTTCAGATTCAGTTCAGAGGGTCACTATTTCCTGTTTTACTAATAATGAAAATAGTCACTCATAAATAACACAAAAATTGTACATTTTCTAAAGGTAATTTTTAAAAATCCATTTTCTTTCAATTCTGCTTTTCCAATTCAGGGTTGCAGTTGAGCTGGAGCCTATCCCAGCAATTATAGGGCAAGAGCTAGGCTAACACACAATGTGAGTCAATCATTCACACCTATAGCCAATTTAGCATCACCAAATAACCTCATATGCGCGTCTCTGGACTGTAAGAGGAAGCTGGAGGACTCCGAGAGAAAGGTCCCAGCTGACCAATGATTCAAACTCAGGACCAACCCACTGGGATCATTTTATTTAAATCAGGTACTCAAAACTGCCATAAACCTTTCCATGCGTGACCTTAAACATCCAAAAATCCTCGTTGAAGAAGCCAGCTGCTGGCTCAGAATCCAATTAGTGCTCTAGACCAACGGATCTGCTCTGAATGTTTTGAATTTAATAAAAAATAAAAATCACAAGAGAATAAAGAAAAAAGATTACTTTATATGCAGTTTATTGAAACCTCTTGGCAAAGGATTATTGTGGAGTACAACTTTGGAAAACTTAAAGAAGGATTTTAAGTAGACCTGGTAAAAACAGATGAATATACTGAGAACACTTCAAATATTAGAGGGGCTTGAGCTTTGTTATAATATTAATCAAGCATCCCCTTCAAGTAGCTCAAAGTATATTTTAATCAGACAGAATGCAGCAAACAGGATTCCAAAAGTGTATGAAATTTAAAAAGAAAAGAAAACCAAACCATGCATCTGAGCCCAGATGATTTCCCGTAATTACTGAAATTATCAAACATTTGACATACTAACATTGATAAACCACATGACTCAGAAACTCCACTGATGACCACAATGAGGTAAAAGGTACTCCTTCATACCAACTCCTGCAGAGGTGTGACAGCAGAAGAGGTTAGACGGAGGTGCCTTCTGATGGCGCTGCTGTCTTATTGTCATCAGGCTTCATGGCTGGGAACAGCAAAACCTCCTGTGAAGAAAAAAAAAAATCAAAAACAAACTGTTAGGCAGATGTTTTTTTTCCTGACGTAAGGATACCACAACTGCCCGGCAGAGGTTAGCAGCTCATTTACCTGTACATATAGTGCACTTGCTTCTCATTAACCCATAGCTCTTTGTATCGCTTTAATTCTGTGCTCTTTTTTGTTTTAGGGATTTAAGTCTGAGCATGACATCATACAATTCATAGGAAGGGCAGCACTAAAGGAAGGCACCATTGTGTTACACATAGTTCAATACGTTTTTGGGCAATAACACACTTTTTGTAATTCTGCTTCTGTAACCACCCCAGTGGATTCTAAAATGTTCCTACATTACACACAATATCTTTGTTTGGCCAATGTTTAACTTAGTGCCTATAAAGTGTGTTGAGTTTTAAAGATTTTCTAATTTTTCTTTTTTTGTCTTTTAGGCTAGGCTAGTCAACTAGCCTAATTTTTTCCCCTCTCATTTAAATGAATAGCAAATTAGGCATCAGGAACTTACCAAAGTAGAAGCAACACATCTTTATAAGACAGTAATATGACCATCAGCAAAGTTCCAGGTTCATAAGGCTAAGACACCTAGTATCAAAAAAGTTAAATAAGCTAAAATATTATATATTTTAGGGCCGGGACTTTAACGAGTTAATTTCGATTAATTAATTACAAAGATTTTAATGCGTTAAAATTTTATTGCAATTAATCTTTTTTTTTTTTTAAAGTTTGGAGTTGGAACCTTTGTATTCACTTATTCTAGCACACCTGTAAATCTGATGCACAAGCGACAACAACGCATCGGCAAACAGCAACGATGGGCAACAAAGCTGCTTCTCTTGGTCCACTGAGGGACAACTTTAGCTTTAAAAAATGTTCTGATGGGACTTTTGAAAAGACTGCTGTTGTATACAGTAGTTGAAGGTACAAATGTGGGAGGAAACCAGAGTACCCAGATGAAACTCACGCAACATGGTGTTTAGCACTGCTGCCTCATAGTTAGAATAACATCTGACAGGCCTGGGTTTGATTCCAACTTGGCCTCTCTCTGTGTGGAGTTTGCATGTTCTCCCCGTGTGGGTTTCCTCCCACATGATCGAAAACATGGGGTTAATGTCCAAAATCA
>VUQJ01001046.1:0-12793 GCA_015108635.1 Andinoacara biseriatus
CAGGAAGGGGCCATCCCCAAACTGTTCCCACAGAGTTGGAGCATCAGATTGTCCCAAATGTCTTGGTGTGCTGAAGCATTCAGAGTTCCTTTCACTGGAGCTAAGGGGCCGAGCCCAACTCCTGAAAAACACCCCCACACCATAACCCCCCCTCCACCAAACCTTACACTTGGACCCCCCAAACCCAGCCTCCTCCATCAGGTTGGCAGATGGAGAAGTGTGATTGATCCCTCCAGAGAACACGTCTCCACTGCTCTAGAGTCCAGCGTGCTTTACACCACTGCATCCAACACTTTGAGCTTGGTGATGGAAGGATGCAGCTGCTCGGAGATGGTACCTGCAGAACATTCAGGTTACACTGGAAGGCTACTCATTTGTGTGAGGAGGAACAGGAGAAGCACTGCCCTGCAGAATAATCTCCAGTGGGATCCTCGTGCAGCTTTCTGGAGATGCTCAAGTGAACGTTATACTGCTGGCAACATCATCCAGCACGACCAGTGTGGAAGTGGGTCAGTGATGGTCTGGGAAGGCACATCCTTGGATGGTCGTACAAAGCGTGTGCAGGCTGTGACTGTGATACCAGGATGAAACCCTTATCAGACCTTCTGCTGCTGTGGTGGGCCCTGGGTTCCTCCTGGTGCAGGACAGTGTCTGGCCTCATGCACACAGTTTGGAGTTATAACACTTTGATCTGCTTCTCAGTGAAGTTTTTCCAAGTTAAATGTTTAATTCAAGCATTTCCTTAATGTTACTGAAGTGATTTCTGAGTACATGTGTTCTCCTCAGGTGAGAAATGGTAGAAAGTCTCTATTTTACACAGTTTTTATGATCATGGGAGTTCAGCTGTGCTTTGTTACACATCTCAGAAAGTTGATTCATCTGGATGTTCGTCCCTCATCCAAGTGACTTCCTCGGTCTCTTTGTCACACATCCTCTGAGTTTCCATTTTTCTCTGAATTTCCAACACAATTACCATCAGAAGTGATACTTAGGATCAGCCACTGGGACCTGTTGGTGGGCTGACTGGGCCAACACAATGCAGAATGTGATCTGGGAGCGCCGTCCTTGGTATGAGAGGTGGGACAAGCTTGGCGCTTCAGCAGCTCCTTTTGTTTTCCAGCAAAGGAGGAAATGGCCGCATTCCTCACATTACCATGTGCATGGGGTCTAACTGAGCTTCCAGTCTGCTGTTATACAGAGGAGGACAGGAGGGCAGCCGGCAGCCACTGACAGTTTCTTTGAACGGGGGGTTCTTCAGTGAATAACACTGCTGCCTGGCTGTCCTGGTCCTTTCTTAGCTGACAGTAGCTGTGAATGGCTGATGGATTGAGTGTAAAACTGAACACACTCCTCGTGTATGGAGCAGACTTTTTCAGTGCATGTGTGAGTAGATGCATCCTCTCCCTCCAAACGTGCCCTGAACACGGTGAGCAAAGCAGCTGGAGGTGAAGAACACGCACGAACGCCTGACTTGCTGCAGGTCTAACATGAAACTGTCACCCGGCAACACCAGAAATTCCTCACTGACGCTGAACCAGGCGCCCCGGGGGCACCCAGTTCAGCCTCAGCTTGGTGGGATTCAGGTCCACGTAACAGAGATTCATACTGAAGACCTTCTGATGCCTGGGCCTCACGCAGGTTGAGATGCTCTTTGCGAGTGTGTGCATGTCTTAAATGGCAGTTATACACAGCTACAAACACACCGCTGAGGAGCAGTCATCCTGTTACTTCTCTGAAGTCCGCCCGAGGGGCGCGTGGGTAGGACCACCGTAACGTTTAGCAGGCATGTGGCCGTCAGCTCAGAGCCTCCAGACCAGCATCCGAGATTCACGCCAACCCAAATCAAACAGACTCACGTGTGCAACTATAACACGACTACGAAACCCTGAATATCAGTGAGTGACATCCATCTATTCTATACAGTCTGTGTCTGAGGTTAACACTTTCCGTGGCAGGAGCCCAGCATGTTCATAACAGACTTCCCAGAGCGACTGCTGTGGTGATTCCATCTGTGCAGCATCACCTGCATCCTGCACGAGCCAGTCGGTGTCAGCAGGGTTAGAGGAGTGAAACCAGCCAGAACAATGAACCGATGCCAGGTGCTTAAAGAACAAGCTGATTTTAATTCACACTTCATCGTCTGTGAGACCCTCACCAAAGAGTTTCGATGGTGAAGGTGGGAACACAATGAAAGCTCTCACCTGCTCGTCAGGTGTGAAAAGCTTCTCTGTTTTCTCTGTGACTTTGCATTTTGGCGATATCGGGCTTTTTTTAAGCCACGATGTGATGCGTGAGCTGTGTAAACACAGAACAGCTGATCCACAAACATTCCTCGCGGTCCGTGTTGCAGAAACTTTTGGAAGACGCTGACCTCAGTTTAGAATTTCAGGGAAACCTCGGAGCGTTCAGCCTGTCGACAGACAGCACGAACTTTCTCCTGAACGCTTCAGCCGTCTGAAACATTCAGGAAACGAGAGATTTTTTTATTAAAATTGAATAAAAAAATACAATTACATAAAAAATTATCTACAGACACAATAAGGAGCTCAAGTAAAAATCTGAATAAAATACAATAAACTAATATGTAAAATATTTAAATCAATAAAGTGAGTTGAATAAAACGGGATCTGCAGCATAAATGACACTGAAGCTTCTCAGAGTAACGGAGCAGGTCTGACAGATTTCCTGACTGATGCTCACTTTGGATTTCTTCCATCACTGACCTGCGAGCCCGAATCCTGCCAGGCTGTAGGTCAATTCAATTCAATTCAATTTTATTTATACAGCGCCAATTCACAACAAACAGTCGCCTCAAGGTGCTTTGAAAGGTCAAACACTTGTTTCCCTCAAATGCTAATCAATTTATACGTTTTCTGTAATGTGTTTTCCTGGACTTTTGGTTAATATTCTGTCTCTCTGAAACTACCACACTGTTTATTTCTTTGTGAAAACTTACAAACTTCAGCAGGAGATCAGCTCAGTATTTGACCCTCTGAGCTCCCATCAAAATAAATAAAACGGTGATTTTTGTGAACATCTTGGTGAACGGCTGACGTGTGAAACCACGCTGCAGCTGGGTTGGGTGTCACGGGGCTTCAGGCCAAGAGGCAGATGTTGTGTGGAAACAAAGTGCTGCTCAGAGCACCTCCTGCCCTGCAGCGCAGAGGCAGATGCACCTGTCAGCCCCCCCCCATATGGACCCCAGCAACAGGAATGCAGTGTACACAGAACAGACAGCAGGCTGCACGCACACACGGTCGCTCCAGCACGCAGAGATAAGCATGCTGCTGCACTGTTACCGTCTCTTTGTCTGATCCAAACTCTCGAACATGCACGGATACAAAAAGGTGCCGTCACGCCGCCATTGCCGTTGTATGTGTTTGCACATATACGAGCTCGCCTGCCCCCTCCCCATTCGAGCAGACCCTTTGGGAGCAGATGGCTGGGTAAAGCTGCAGCTTCCAGGCCAGATAAAGACGTCTCCTAAGGCCATGGTGAGTCTGAACCATCTGTCAGGCGGCAGAGACGGATGCTGCGTGTCAGACGGAGAGCAGGTGGCCGCCAAATACCTCTGATGCTGGGAGAGCAAAACACTGAGATTTCCTTTGTAAAGAAGACGCTTCATCACTACAATCACGACCCCCTGCCCCCCCTCAAAACCCCCACAAACAAAACCAAACCTAAAGAAAATCTCAGCGTGTCTGAGAGGTAATAAATGTACATTATTAGTATAATATTCCCTATGTTCTGTGCAGTTTTTGTCCTTTCTTTGAGGTCCTTTATGAAGAACGGTTATATTTAGCGTGCAGATAAATTTAGGGCAGCTTTTAATCACTTTAACAGGAAACTGTTGCAGCTGGTTTTGCTATTAAAACCTGATCAGGGTTAAACACACAGGAAACTCCTCAGAGAGGAATCAGCTGATTTCTTTAAAAATCACGCTGCCCAACAGCACTGATACAGTACCAGTCCAACTCAGCCATTTACTCAGATTACTTGGTACTTTGGATATGAGTATTGTACTCTGTGCCTCTACTTTTGGATTTATTTACATATTTTGTAGATATTTTGCATGATTATAGCTCAGCTAAGGCAACAAAATGACAGTAAACCAAGTGTGAGCAAACTCTTCATCAGAGAGGAAGTGCTGAGCACAGCGAGCGTCGTCTGGATGCTGAGCATCGGGAATATCGCTGCTCCACTCATTTCCAAAAGCAGCTCAACGTGTCATTTACAGCTTATTTCATCAACAAAGATTAGGTACAAAATGAAGGCAGGTTTTTAGGTCACATGTTAAACATTTAGGATTTTAAATCATGCAAATATTTCATGTTTTTAGCAGCGTGTTTCAGCAGGTCAGACATCGCAGGGCTGAAATATTCAAAGCAGCTTATTGAGGTCATTAAATCTGAGCACATTCATTGAAATCTGCTAAACACAAAATAAAAGATACTCTAATAATGATTCCTGTGTAAAACAGACCTGAGACCAGCATTTTTCCAGATCGTTTGTCGCTGCCTGTATTAAAGGTGGGAAATAACGTTGCTGACTTTATTCTTAATCAACGTTCCTCCCGGAGGATCTGACTTTGGCTCATGTTTGGATGTATTTATTATTGAATCCATGTGTGGCAGCAAAGGTTATTGTATGAGGGCTGACACAGTTTCCTCTGTCTGCCCCCACCTCTGTCCCAAATGTCTGACTTTGTGTTTCTGGCAGTTTGCTCCCATTGTGCAGCACTTCCTGATAGGAGGCACTCTGGAAGACTGGGCTCAGTCAACTGCAAAGGAATGTGACATTCCTTTCTAAAATTACGGATGTTTCTCTGGATTTTGAGGGACGATTTCTGCCATTTTCCCCTCGCAGTGTCTGGAGAAAGTGTTTCTAGGCAGGAGCGTTTATACCCTCATCCATGTCCCAGCCTTATTTATAGTTTATCGTTCCATTATTACACTAATGCAATAAAACTGGACAAATGTGAGTGTTTGTGCCTCTGAGCTGTTTTCTTTAGTGTTTTGAACCTTAATTGTTTTTGCTTTACCTTTCATATTTTCTTTTATAGAAGCTGCAGATGAACATTAGTCTGTGTGGTTAAATCTATTTATGCTTCAGAGTTTATGTTTAATCTCATTAACAGAAATAAACATAAACCCTGCGATCACCTTTGCATATTTAATGTAGCTGTGGAAATTTTGCTTTCTCGCTACAAATAGATACTTTATTGATTCCACAGGGGAAATTATTGTGTTACAGCAGCAAGAAAAAAATACAATCTACAGTAACTAAACATCAAGACGAGAGTGCCGACGACGAGTGTTAAACTACACATATAGGAACAAAATCTGAATATGTACACAAAGAATCTGGAAAACAGCCGCACAAAAACACAAAAATCTGTGCGTGGGATCTTGTGTCCTGACAGGTGTTATTCTACAGTTTTATGGAGAACGTTAGGAATGATTTCCTGAAGCGTTCTTCATGGCAGTGAGCTTGGATCAGTCTGAGGGAGAAGAAGCTCTGCTGCTTCATTAGTGTGGAGTGGCTGAGATGATTGTCCATAATAGAGAGCAGTTTGTTAGGTGACCTCTGAACCTCACTGACTCAAACGTCTCCATTCTTCCCTATGATGGTTCCAGCATTGCAAATCAGTTTGTTGATCCTGCTGGCATCTCTGGCACTGGTGCTTCTGCCCACACTTAATACACCAACCACTGCAGTGTCCTCAGAGAACTTCTGCAGCTGGCATGCTTCACTGTTGGACTGGAAGTCTGAGGTGTATAAACAGGAGTGGAGCTAGAACTGTGCCCTGTGGTGCCCCAGTATTACTGACCACCACATCAGACAGGGTTCCCCCCAGCAGTACAAACTGAGGCCTCTCTGAAAAATGGTCAGCAGTGGAGACACCATCCTGAGCAGCTTCTCACTCAGGAGTGGTGGTTGGATGGTATTAAAGTCTCTAAAAAAACAAGATTCTCACCATGCCATGAGAACCATCCAGGTGAGAGTGAGCACGCTGCAACAGGTAAGTTACAGCATCATCCACCCCCACACGAGGCTGGTAAGCAAACTAAAGCATTACAGAGCTTCAGAGTTACAGAGCTTCAAAGTGCATCAGGGTGGGCTCAAACAAATTTTCAGCATTTTTTGAGACCTCATAACTTCATGAGAACAGGAAACACATTAAAGTTCTGGTAAAAACTGAAGCCAAGTCAGTTTCACACCCACTCCAAGTCCATCGTTTTGTGTAGAACATGTGACTGTCTCTCCGTTTCACAGCCATGAGCTACATTTACGTGACTATTAGAAACGTATTATTAATTTCTATTGAATTATTTTGACACAGAAGCAATGGCAGCTAGAAGAGTGGAGTTACAAAGGAGCATTTTCACCTGCTCTAACCGCCTCTCCCACATGCTGATCTTCAAAGTTTACCCAGAATGCACTTTATGAAGTTTTCTCCTGTGAATGATCAGAAACAGATCAAACAGGGCATCAGTGCTTATTTCTACATCACAGATATTAAACTGCTGTAGTTTATTCCGACTGTGACAGCCCCATGATACTGATGCTAACTGTGCTGAGCAAACACCAGATTTTCTGCAGCACAAAAAACCTAAAAATAGCTGTAGATGATTTATCTTCCAGATGCTCAGTGATGACAGTGATGCTAGAGTTAAATCTGCAGATGAAAGCAATAAGTCCTTCACTGCCATTTGTAGCAGATTTCCCCTTTTGGTCTCTTCAAAGGCACGTACATGTGGATTTCTATAATAAGAGACGTATCCTGTTCATGCTCTTAAAGGGCACGACGTCAGCATGGAGGTTTGGCAAACACACGTCTAAGTAAACAAAAGTAAAGAGGCCACAGGCCTGCTGTGATAACCTCCATCTGCAGATGGTAGACTGGAGTTAAAGGGAAACGTGAGACAGAAGGGTCAGACTTCAGGAATGAGGAAATCCCACCCTTTGCCCCAGCAGATAGAGAGCAGGAAGTAAAGCCATTTGCATACAAAATCACCCTCATCTGAGCAGCGTGTAGCTTGGGGGAAAGCATGTTAAGAGCATGGGAGGAGACCTGCAGCCCACTGATAATGCATTGACAGGTGGTTAGTACGTGCATTCTCAGGCTGAGACTGCAGCAGGGCAAAGATAAAGAGGAAGCATTCAGACCGCTCCCATTAGAATTTAATTTAGCAAATGTGGAGCAAATAAGCACACATGCAATGAGAGAAACACCAAGCTTACTCCACTCACGTTTCTTTAAAGTTCACGTTCAGAATTCCAGTGAGCAGCTACCAAATGCAGGTTCAACACTTGCAATCAACTCCAGACATTATGTGCTTAATTTCTCATAGATTAACAATATAACCGGCCTCTCCGGGCCATGAAACTGTCACTTCCTTGTCCAACTCTTTTTGAGCCTCTGAAAATGGGGAACTGTGTCCAAAAACAGCTGTAATTCCTCGTTAAACCACTTAAATTCACGCAGAAAGTCAGCATTGTGATCACATCCTGACTGCTTGATTTAAAATCTCCTGTGGTGGCATACAGAGAACAAGCAAAATTAAGATTGTATCAGTCCAAATCCTTACGGATCCAACTGTATGTTGGAAATAAAAGTGGGACAAGGATAGAGCCCTGAGGAACAAAACTATTCAAATGCCTCTGATTCCAGTACTTGTTTAATTTAAGCTGAAAGCTTTCGTTAAAATCCTCTGTGGTGGTGTGAGGAGGCAGAATCACTTACAGACTTAACTGTAAATTATTAATATACATTTAATGCACTTCAACTTCCTGACAGCTCTGTAGCCCAGTATATAGCCCGCAGGAAAAAAAACTCTTATTCACTCCAGTTTCTGCCACATTAAGCAAACATTTTCAATTTTTACCTGTTTGATCCAGAAACCCTTCCCACGTCAGCCTGAACAGCCACCGAGGGAGCAGATAAATAGCTAAGAACCAGCGACTGACATTAAACAAACAGATGTTGCTCATTCTTGGCCTGTGTTTGCACTTTTTAAAGCTCTGCCACTTGTTCCCAACATGTCACACACATTTTAAGCTGCAGCTGAGAGTTTAAACTACAGCTGATTCAAAACGTGGGCTGATTAATGACCCGGCCGCCTGCAGAGTGATCATCACAGGTGATGACGAATTTCTCTGTGATCTCCTACAACACTGGCACCTTTACGGCCTGTGTAATCACAGACGTAAGCACAGAGGCATCATGGTTGACCCAAGCATGAAAGAAGGGGAAGTGAGGGTCAGTAAGGTCTGCAGTGTGGATGGCACCTTAAGTCTACAGGCCGAAAACTGCTGCAGCACGCTGGAGCGAATCGAGTCAAAGTAAACAAGAGACGTACTGAGTGGTGCTGGGTTGGATAATTTCAGCCTTCTGCATATTTCTGGGGAAACTGGGAGAGAAGGTGTTGTTGGAGCAGAGAGATTCATCTCTGATAACACTGCCGTTATCTGCCCCCACCTCTTCGTCAAGTGACAACAGCTGCCTGAAAGTAATGGACCATGAAAAGTCACCCCTCTTGAGAACCAAGTGTATACACATTTTCACACAATCTGATTTCTTTCCAGCGTGTTTGGCTGATATGAAAACAGGCATATTCCTGATAGTATGAGGGACCAATGAAACAAGTGATTTCTCTCTGTGTCCCTCCCCGACTCAGTCACATAAGTCTGAGCGCCACAAAGACTCCAATCCTCCTTGAAACAAACATGAATGTCCACAATAGTTTCCCCATAGACTGAAAATAAAAGATGGATGATGCTGTTTGCTTTTTTTTGCCACTGTGACGCTGAGTTGCCGTGTTGCCATGTAAGAGACTGGACATTATTAGCTAATGTTAACTAGCTAAATTACTAAATAGCACGCAGCAAGTCTTATTTTTTGTCAGATACTAATTCCATCAAAAATACTCAAAAATGCGCAGTGTGGAAAGGTTGGATTCAGTGACTCGAATTAGCAGCTCCAGCTCTCCGTGTTGGGACATCTGTCTATCCTCATGGATACAGTTTTAAAATCCCCCTCTTCAGAGTGAGCAGGGGAAATTAGCCATAGAAACCACAACTGGTTTCTGTATCAACATGTGTATTTGTTGTAACTTTAGACATTTTAACTCGCCATTCTGTGGGGACTGATCCGCTGCTGGAACCTGCCTCCAGTGGCCACGGGAGGAACTGCAATCACAGATCAGACAGCAACAGAGTCTCTATATAAACCGGGACAATATAAACCGGGACGTACCGTCTGGATCCGAACAATCAGATATGTGAATAGCTGCCTTCAACCCGCATTCTCTCTGAAGGCCAGCAGGTGGCGATAGCTGTGGCTCCTTTCTGACCTCTGTGAACACTTTCCATTTGGGGTCGTACTAAACAAAAGTCTATTTTGCAGTTCTGGTCACACTATGGTTCAAAATGGAGGATTTTGAGAATATAAAATCACTTGCTCATTGGACAAAGAGCTGTCAATCATAAGTCACTAGCCAATGAGCAAGTGGTTTCCCACTCAGACACCCCCACCTCATTGCATCCGTTTTTGCAACCAAGGAGCCGATGGAGGAAACGTCATCTTGAGGCTAAAACGTGTGACATCACTGCAGCTGCGTCATGTTTGATACGACGCGCGGACACCGAGCGAAGCAGCATTAACGAATCCGTGTCTGTAAAATCCAACTGGCAGTAAAACTGCTTAAATCGTTTAGGGAAAGTCGAGAAGGCTTTTTTTTAAGAGGAAGGACGCTTCCTGCTTCTCAGAGACGCACAAATCAAAACATGTTCCGCTGTTTATGCCCCTCAGCCGGAAAAATGTAAACCGGCTCTTCCCCTTACCAGTTCATCAGCGGATCCCAGGATGCGTGTGGGGCATAGATCATAATCAGTTGCTAAGTATTGTTTTTTTTCACTGCCCTTTTTTCCTGTATTTTATTTTTCAGGCTTCACCATATCAAGCAAATCAGCGCCATCACAGACTGACTGGCACCCGGCGTTTAAGCTCAAACAATCTTTTCATTCAGGATCTGAAAACCAGGCGTGTTTTTATGATTTATGTGGTTTAAGTTGAAAAAAATTGTTCAAAAGTCATCATAAAAGTGTCAAAAGGGTTTTATACATCATTGCTTGCACCTAAATCCACAAGGAGAAAGAACCCAGATCACACTCAGACCTGTGCATGTCATTGCATAAGACGCACAGAAAGAATGAGGCTAGCTCGGGGGTGTTTGCAGGGGGGAGATCTGCAAACTAATTGCAGGAGGCGATCCAAATGGATGCCCTCATTAGCCATCAGTGAACAAGGAATGTTCTAAATAGCTTTTGCATAAGAGAACTTCAAAGGGAGTGTGTGCAGAAACAGTACCAAAGAATTCCAACAAAAAACTACCTGCTCTATTTTTCCAAGGATTTCCATTCATTTTGCTTCAGGGCTACACACACACACACACACACACACACACAGAGTTACTTCACACCGGCTGAGAGTACACATGTTCGGATTCCCAGGAAATACTCTAAAATATGAGGAGACGAAACAGTAAAGGTCTGATTACTCATGTTGTTATATTATACTGTATATGACAGCAGTGGGCCTCTGTCCTCCCAGGACAGTCCCAGACTGGCTAAGAGAAGAACCACATACTGAAGAATTTAAGAAAACAAGGTCACTGCAGCATTGTCGCTTCCTGACACCAAAAAGGTTTGTGTCTGTTCCCAGGTCCAGCAGGTGACTGCCTCTGCCTGAGCCTGCCGGAGGTTTCTTCCTGTTAAACGGGAGCTCTTCCTTCTCACAGTTGCAAAGTGCCTAATAGGGGGTCGTCTGAGGCCATTTTTCTACAACTGGTATTTGAACCGTTTAGCGTTTTTTCCACCGTGAACGCACTCGGTGCTCGACCAAAAAAACAGGTTCAACTCTGGCACCACAAGCTAGCTGGTCTGGAACATAGAACGTGTGCCGAAAGCGTCAGAAGGTTCGGGACTCTGCCGTCTATTTCACTGCATGGCGCGTATTACATGAGAAAATCAATGTGATTTTCACGGCTGTGAATCAGGTCGGGCTCTAAGGCTGAACTCGCTGCTTTGTATCAGTTCATATCACAGATAAAAGGACACAAAGTGCGTACTTGTCGTCTTGCTCATAATCGCTGTGTGTGTTTCCCTCTGAGCTGCACACAGCGTAGCTGCACAGTTCACAGCGTGGTGGAAACACGGGCTCGTTCTTAAGTGTTTCACCGGTTCATTGGAACCGGCACCAGCACCGGCACCTCGGCGGTGGAAACGTGCTGTGATTGTTGGAATTTCTCTGTATTATTGGAGTCTTTACCTAACAATAAAAAGCATCTTGAGGCAAATGTAAATAAATAAATACATTTATATAAACATGTAACTGCAAAATACATGTATCCTCTAATGTGGTCTATAAGCAAAGTGCACGGGGTCAAGCACATGCTCAGTTTGCCTTAAAAACTCTGAATTCCCCAGTTTTTTAAACATTTTCATAACAATTCATCATTTTTGAGCTTCGGCATAACTGAATTTAGAAATTGGGACTAAAACAGCATCTTTCTAGCCATCAGGTTCATGCTGCAACAACTTATTAAAAATGTAATTAAATACACTGCACTCAGTTGCTGAGCATAAGATTTGAGCAAAGAACCACAAACATGATATTACCAGATAATGACAATAATATTAGCACGGACCGCGGTATCTGTTTTCTGATGATTGACTGGAGGAAACCTCAGTGAGCACATATGAAAAGTCTCCTTCTCTGTCAACATGTTGATACTAGCCGTGACTCTGTCTAAAAACACTTCTCTAATAATTCATATTCTAACTTGTGGCTGTTACAGTCACAATCGCTGAAGTGAGTGATTGTGTGAGGCAGACTCACTGGAAGGTTTGCTGTGAATTATCAGGAAAGAGATCAAACATGCAGGATACCAGCGTTTGTTTCTGTTCCTCCACATCACAGAGATTAAATTGGTGCAGCGTATCGAAGCTCTGATTTCTCTTTAGATTGGGACACAGTTTTTTGGAGCGGAGGTTATTTTTAGCCCTGAAAACTTCATGTGGATCTGTCCTGTAACTGAGAGGCTCAAAGATCATAGAACAAAACTGAAACCCTAACCTATGAAGAAGTTTCAGTATGCAGGCAGAATTTTGCACAGCTTCATTAAATGAAGCTTCTTTGATACTTCTTCTCCCAGCTGTGTGTACACGCTGCAGCACAAACACACACTCTAACTGGGACGCTCGTTAACGTGCTCATTGTGTGTTCGAGGAATGAGTTTCCTGGTCGCCTCGCTGTCTCTGCAGCAAACGTCCGTCTCACCGCACGAGGAGACGAGTCCAGCAGCAATCTGCACCCACTCCCCCCGACCCCCATCCTCCACCGGCGTGCACGCACACACACACTAAAGAACAATGGGACGTTCCCGTCATGTGAGGGACATGGCTGGAAGTAGAGGTGGGACACACGCGAGGCACGTCTGGCATGTTCACAGAGGAATGTGCAGCACTGAGTGCATGCAGGCAGCAACAATTCTGGGAAAAGTCGTTATCTTTGAAAGACGTCCAACAAGTCATAAAAATATGTTAAATATGACATCCATCAAAATGTATGAATCACACCAAACCAACATTTGACACTTTTTTGGCCTTTTTGCAACATCTCCAAAGCAGCCTGTGACCTCCGATAAGTTCAAACAGTGAAAGGGTTGAAACCCTGTCAGTGCTAAAAGCTTGTAACCGCTTAATACTGAGAAATCTCCAAATCTGCTGC
>VUQJ01001049.1:0-11548 GCA_015108635.1 Andinoacara biseriatus
CATCATCTGACATGATATCATGGCCCTTTAATTGGAAACTGGAAATGAAATTGAAGTCCAATAATTGTTTATCTGCTGTTTGGTGCTGGGCATGTGGAATACATGAGGAATTCCAAGCTTTTTCATTGACGTCAGGGAAAAACCAGCATCCCACTCAGATTATTATTATCATAATACAGTATTTCATTTGTACATTAGCAAGGAAATGGTTGCTGGTCTGATTCTGGTCGGACACACAAATACACCTTGGTGTCATGAAGAGGATCTGGGGTAAAAACTGTGAACTCAAACATGTGGCGCTATCTGCTCTGGCAAGGGAATAGAATAGAATAGAATAGAATAGAATAGCCTTTATTGTCATTATACAGTATGTAAACATATAACGAAATTGTGTTCCAGAACACCCATTCAAGAAAAGACAAACAAACCAGACTGACATAGGGAGATACGTGTTCTGCGGCTTTGCTGCCGTCATGAGAGGCACTGCTGTTATAAAAGATGAAACAGTAGCAAAAAACACAGAGGGGTAGGTGAGGAAAAAAAAGTCATCTCATACTATTTCTTGGTTCCTTTCCCGCCATGCAGTACAGACATTTGGCCAAGATTTAATCTTTCCCCCTGCGGGCATGGTCACAGTTGACCTGCGAGCCCCAAGACTCACATCCAACCTGTGGTTCAGCTCCAGCAGATGAGTCTGAGTTTGAACTGCCCTGCACGTACCTCCACTTCCGAATTTCAACGATTAATGACATCCCCCAAGTCCAATCAGAAGAGATCCTGTTATCAATAAGCCAAATATATATGCAGCCAAACACATTATTTTTCAAGTCTTCCCAGGTATATTCCACTCAGATAGACGGTTCTTCTTTTCCCAGTCTCCTCGTGAACTTTGTGGTGAATTTCATTGAGAGACCAGCTGACCAGATCCATAATCTTAATATCCAGTTCGGAACAATGTGTAGAGAGACGCTTTTAAAGCACAGCGAATCCACAAATCAGGGCTAGATAAGGAGGGTTGGGAGCGAAGGAAAAGGCGTGCGCCTCCGGCAAGAGCCAGAAGAAGGGAGGGAGCAGCTGACAGTAGCTTTAAATGATTATTATATCAATTATTTTCTTCATTTTCTGTGCAGAGTCTGCTGATGTCAAAGAGAGAGATCAGGTAAAACCTGAAAAAAGAGGCCTACACACTGACCTTTTCCTCGATGCAGCTCGAGAGGATGATGAAAGGTCGGACAAAGGCAGTGGAAAGCACGGGCGATACAGGAGACTGGCTGAAATCATAGATCGTGTGTTCTTTGTTTTATATTTTATTGGTTCTGCACTTTTTCTAGTGATCACTTATTTAGTGTGGATTGCAAAAGCTTTCTGATTTTGATTTAGTTGACTGAATTGGATGCTGTGTGGATAATCTGTCAGTGCATGTGCTCAATCATTACTGGCAACGTTACTAAATGCATGTGGTGGAGGGGAAAAAAATCGAAATTAATATTTCAGCGGGCAGCACGGTGGAGCGGTGGTTAGCACTGTTGCCTCACAGCAAGAAGGTCGTGGGTTTGAATCCTCCACCGGGACTTTTCTGTGTGGCATTTGCATGTTCTTCCCGTGTTTGTGTGGGTTTTCTCTTACACTCCAAAATCATGCTGTTGCTGGGGTTAGGTTGGATCTAAATTGCCAATTGGCGTGAATGTGAGTGTGAGAGTCATGTGTGCAGAAAAGGACCCAAAACCTTCTTCAGTTTATGCAGTTCAGGGTCACAGGGGCTGGAGCCTATCCCAGCCACCACAGGGCAAGAGGCAGAGTACAGAGAGACAGACATCCATCCACACCTATGGGCAATTACAAATCACTAACTAACTGAACCTGACTAGCTGTTTCATGTGTTCCCCTTGTGTAATTTTAAGTTCCTGGTGGTTTCAGATTTTCCCTCTTTCTGTGGTGTCAAGTTTGTGTTTCCTGTTTAATTTTGCCAGTCTCATGTTTCATGGGCTTTGTGTTTTGTCTTACTTCCTCTTGTCTCATTTGTGTCATTCTGCTCACCTGTTCTCCCGGCCGTCTCCCCTCCTTCTGTGTACTCTCCCTTTGTTCCCCGTCAGAGCATCATGTCTCTCCGGTTTACTCATTCCCAGTTTAGTTGATTACAGTTCTAGCTTTCTGTTCCCTTTTCTATTTTGTTCTACCAGTTATCATGTTTTGGTTCTCAGCCTAATAAACGGTTCGCACTGAGTTCATTCTAGCCGGTCACCTGTGTCTGCTTTTGGTCCTCGTTCCACACATGCTCAAAGCACCTTGCTAAAATCGGTGCCATGAAGAATTAAGGAAGCTCTGAAGTTAAAAGGGGTCCAACTCAGTGCTAATAAAGTGTACCTCATAAAGCAGCTGTTGAGTGGATATAACATGTAATCATCTGTCCCTTCTGAAGTAGTATATAAACTGTGTGTTTTAAAGCGTATTGATGTGAAATAAAAACTTCCCTTAAATGTCTCAAACCTAAAGCAACAAGGCTGTTTTGAAATTGTAACGAGTAGGAATTGCAGAGATTTTGTATAAAAATGTAGTGAGTAAGAATAAAATTTTGTCAGAAAAATACCACCAGCAGACCACTTTAATGCACAGCTGGATTGACATATTATCACCAAACTTGTGTAAACTGAGCTCCGGTGAACTTTTCAGTGAAAACTGTGAAAGAACAGTTTATAGCACGTGTCAAGCTCAAGGCTCGCGGGCCAGATCTGATTTAATTAAATTCAGCCCGCGAGATGATTTCTTTTGGTTATGATCAATGGCCCCTCGGTAAATGGTGCTTCCACCATTTATACAAATCCCACTATACACTGCAACAGCTGCCAGTCAGGCCAAGACCTGTGCACCAACCTGTTTTCCTGTGACACACTGATCAGTGATTAGTGGATAAAAACTTTTTACAGTGACATTTAAGCTAGTCTGAACCCACAAAAATGGCCAAGTGAAAAGTGAAAACAGGAGGGAGGCAGACGACCTGTTCACTGACATCGGAGGTAAACCCGTGTTTCTCCTTTCCTCGCCTGCGATGTGCGGGGAAAAGAGCGGTTTGGTGGGACGGATGCAGGAGAAGATGCAGGGGGAGACCTGCACAGCTGAGCTGACAGTGCATCACTGCGTCACACGTTCATTATCACACAGGTGTGCTGAGCTGCCTGAGGAAATCTGCCAGTTCATGGTAAGAAACTGAAAAAGAGAGAAATTAAATACATTGTTTCATATTGCTGATTAAAATATTTTCAGACTGTTCAATAAATGCTGAACCTGTTTGGATTAGACTGTTTGCAATTGTGGCCCATCCTGTGCTTGAGTTTGCCGTCCCTGGTTTACAGTGTGTGTTTGGATCAGTGTGTAGACTGAGTGAAAATGACCCACCAAACAGCGTTTGAAAAAGTTGATGCATGCAGACTTTACCATGGTGTTCATGAACTCGTCATCTTATCAAACAATTGAGGATGAAGTTGAGAAGAAGGTCACCTGGATTTTTTTTGCAGTAACCACAACCCATTGTTGAAAAGTCTCTTACTTTCAAAGCATTTTAATTAAAATAATTTATATCCATATATCTACTTTTTTGTTGTCCGCAGGTGTAATAATCCTCCAGAAGAGTTTGCTCACTGAAAACCTTTCCAGTCTCTCCTGATTGATACTCAGATGTTGTTGACTTTTTGATCCAGTTGCCAGCCAACAACACTAATGTCCAGGTGATTAATATTATTCCCCTTTCAACAGCACGCAGGAACAAATTTGTTTAATATATTAATTTCTCCCTGAATTGGATAACTGAAAGAAAATGTAAGGATATTAATTTCTCATCCACACTATTGTATTATTCGGTTTTGTGTAAGCAGCTTTACAGTTTAAAAGCGGCGGCTCGGGTTGGGGTGAAGGCAGACAGCGATGACCGCTCTGACGACTTTAGCTCTTCTTTCTTTAATTGGTGAGTTTTTACAGCCGCCTTTGATTTAAATATTTGATTTGATTTTGGGGGGTTAGTTGGATCCATTTGTGAAGTTTAGGTCGTACATTTTGCTTGTCAATTTTTTTTTTGCCAGCAGAGTTTTCCAGCAGTCAGACTTCAGACTGCACATACTACAGTTTGTTGGACCACTTAAACCTGACTGCATCGAATTCTGCTCTGCAAATCATGAGACCGGCGAAAAACTGGACCACGGCCACCCTCGTCCAGCTCGACATGTTTTTGTTGGGTATTTTGGAAGTGGTAAGTGTCTTTAAACTAAGACTATGCAAAAGATGCACTTCTTATTAGGAATTAGAGCCTTCAAATGTTTTAGGGTTAATATCTGGTACTAAGCCTTTGAATATACGGAATAGCCAAAAGTATCCAGTCAATTCCACGGCCACAGGTGTATAAACCAGCACCTCGGCGTGCAGACTGCTTCTACAAACATCAGTGAAAGAACGGGTCGCTCTCAGGAGCTCAGTGAATTCCAGCCTGGTGATAGGATGATACCCGTGCAACAAGTCAGGCTGTGAAATTTCCACACTACTAAATATTCCACAGTCAGCTGTTAGTGGGATTATAACAAAGTGGAAGCGATTGGGAACGACAGCAACTCAGCCACGTAAAATCACAGCGTGGGGTCAGTCGATGCTGAGGGTCATAGTGCACAGAGGTCACCAACTTTCTGCAGAGTCAGTCACCGCAGACCTCCAAACTCCACGGCCGAGCTTCATCCAAGCCTTACGTCACCGAGCGCAGTGCAAAGTCGGATGCAGTGGTGTAACCTTTAGTGAACCTGTTGTTAATTTCATCAACACCAAAGCAGCTGTAGTTGCTGTAGAGCAGTGTATGTTTTTGTTGATCTGATCCTTTAAATGTGAACACTGACCCGACTGCTGCTGATTGTCTGCAGGACGAGAAGTCTCAGACTATCACTAATCACATCTGGCTGTACATGGTAAGAATCGTCATGAGTTGGAGGGCCAGTGCTGACACCTTGCTCTGTTATCAGTGAATATACCAGCTTCAGAGACATTTTTAAGTTCACATTCATGACTCTTAACTCTCACACTGTTCCTGCTGTCATAACTCCTTTTAAATCCAAGCTTTTTCTTTTCCTAGTCTTGGACAAATGAATTCCTAACTTGGAATTCTTCAGACTTTTGTGGGATAAAAAAGATAACCGTTCCAAGATCCATGCTGTGGATCCCAGATGTGAGAATCAATGAGGAGTGAGTATTGTTCATTACACAACTGCAAATTTGAGCTTCTATGTGATTTTATTCTAAGGGAATTTCATACAGGGAGGCTCAGGAAAGCTGGATGTCAAGAAGAAAGCTTGACTTAATTTAGCTTAATTAATTGATTGATATGAATGAAACTGTGTTGTTAGTTCTGCGTCAGGCTGGTGGTCTTTCCAGGGTGTACCCTGCCTCGCGCCCTATGGCAGAAGCGGAAGAAAATGGAGTGCAAAGCTTAGGGTGCACTGATGACCTTCATCAGGAGTTCAGCGCGTCACCAGGATGGACAGCGAGGACGTAAGGATGCCATTAGGACTGGATAAGTGTTGCTGAAGGGTGCCGAAGAGAGGGAAGGTGATACAGACTGATGAGTTAGAATAACGGACAGACACCTAAAAGTTCCTGGTGTCCCACAGACCAACGGGAACCATGACAAAGACACATGAAGGTCAGCCACAGCACAATTCAGGAAGACGGTCCCCTGAGATGAGCTGCTGCAAGAGTGACAGTGATAGTGACAAAGAGGAGGCAGTATTGTGGAAACCTCTCCATGCATACCATTGACAGAGGAAGAAGTCCTACCTTTGGCTAGAAAAAGCCGGCCTAAAGGACATCACCAAATCAGCACCAGATCCACAGAGGCAGGAGTCCAACACAGCCGACAGGACCCAAGTTTGCAGGCTTTGCAAAGGTGCCCCGGAGACTACCAAGCATATAGTTGCAGGATGTAAAATTCAAGCTGGGACAGCGTCCACTGAGACGGACAACCAAGCAGCTGGGAGACTGCAATCAAATTAAATAGTTGTAGAGACTTCAGTTACTTTTATTTTAGGCTTTTCTGTTGCTGAGGACACCGTGGATTAGAAAGAAAAAGGGGGTATAAAGTGATGAAGTGAGATGCAGCAGATGCAAACCTGAACCCAGGCCGCTGCGAGGCTGCAGCACCTGCTTTACCGTATCCTTTATGGCGATGCTCTTATATTACGCACAATCCAGCGCTAAATCGGAAATTACACTACTGCTGATTGTTAATTTGTCACTCTCGTCTGCTGTTGTCCCTTCAGTGTTTCTGATACTGGGAGCATTCAGGACAGTCCACTGGTCACCCTGAATTCCAGCGGTTGGATGTACACAAGCGGACGGCAGCGGCTGACCTACACGTGCAGGCTCGATCTCATGATGTTTCCATTTGACACGCAATACTGCAACATCACGTTTTCACTAATGAGCTCTGACGGTAAATTGTACCAGAGTCACTGAAAGGAAAAGCATCCAGGTTAGCTCCGGAGCCTCTGATTTTGTAACGATTTAATACTTTTCTTATTGTCTACATAGAGGACGCTATTCATTTAGAAACCTTCAACAGTGACAAAGTCCTGAGTAAAATCTCTGAGGAGGCCATGGTTACAATGGGAGAGTGGGACCTCAAAAGCATGATCGTTTTCAATGAGCCTGCAGCCAGAAGCACCCTTAAATACATGGTAAGAAAACGTCTGCAGGGATGTTTCGATGACGACCTTTCCCCACAGGTTCAGGTCCTTCTCGCTCTGATTAATTGGACTCTTTTGCAGGTCACAGTGGAGAGGAAGCCATTGCTGTACATCATAAATTTCATCATGCCGCTTTTCTTTTTCCTGGTCCTGGACTTGGCTTCCTTCTTCATTAGCGAGGCCAGAGGCGAAAAGCTGAGCTTCAAAGTGACCTTACTCCTCTCCATCTCCGTCTTACTGCTAATTCTTCAGGACATGTTGCCCTCCACTGAAAAGAACCTGCCAATGATGGGTGAGCAGCCACGCAGGTCATTTTAATGAGGTAGAGTGGTTTGAGTAACAATACAAACTGACAGCAGGTAATGTCTCTTCCAGCCATGTACTGTGTTGGAGTTTTCACCCTGGTGGGCATAAGTGTCCTGGAGGCCATGCTGATCACCTTCTTAATCGATTTTGAGGGTTTTTGTGGTGAGAAGGCTCGTGAGGATATTCAGCTGGAGGCGAGCGATCTCACGGGTACGTTTGTAGGAGAACAAAGAAACTAACACAATGAGGCGAATGAGGAGGAGAAAGACCTCTTAAAACCAGGAAAGTTGCTGCAGCTCATTCCGATAAATGATCTCTTCCATGTTCCACACAGAGTCTTCTGAAGCTGGAGAGAAAGAGCCGGTAAAAGCAGAGTGGCATTACCTTCCCGATAAAAGCGACCTTCTGAAACTAATCCTGGATGAAGTGAGGGCAGTTCGAATGGAAACCGAAAGACAGGACGAGGACAAAAGGCGTGGGTGCTACGGGAGAGTGGCCCAAATCGCAGATCGCGTGTTCTTTGTTTTATATTTAATTGTTTCTGCATTGTTTCTGGTCTTCATGTGTTTAGCGTGGATTCAGAAAATGATTTGATTCAGATTCGGTGGACCAGACTAAACGCTGTGTGATCATCTGCCAGTGCACGCTTAGAAAGTGTCTAATGCAGCCTGAAGTATAAATAAGGAAGCATAAACGTCTAAATGCAGAATAAAGGAGTTGTTTTTTAATCTAAAGTAACGAGTGCAGCTGATCACATACGCATCAACCCAGAGACTTCCCGCTCAGCTGGATCACACTCAGTAAAAACCAGACATTTCCCACCTCACAGCGAACGGTTTGGACTCGTACATCCGTCTCTTACGCGATTCATGGAATTACATTCTAGCATAAATCATGTTACACATTTGATATGAGGTACAGGTGGCTGTGCAGCAGCTGCTTCACATGGATGTGATGGAGTTTTTATTTTGAAGTTGGCAGTTTTGTAAATCATGAAATCATGTAGCACAAAAATTTTAAATAGAAATGCAATAAAATCAGACTGAAGGTACTTGGTGCTGGGAGGCCTTTGCAGCACTCAGTGATTCTTCTTAATGAGACATTTTTGTTCACAGCTCACAGAATCAACCGATTATGATTATTGAATTGCATTTGTAACTGCTGTTGTTAGCTTCTGCAAATATGAAATAAAACATCTGCATTTAAAGTTAAGGTTTCCTAGCCTTTGTTTCTGGGTGCCTAAGGAACATAAAGGAAAGCTCTGATATTAACGCGAATATATTTACAGCCTGAAAACCTTCCAGTCACTGAACTGTCATATAAAGGAAGCTGTCTTCAACCAAAGTGTTTTAACAGTTATTTTGATTTTAAATCGTGAGTGAAAGAATCTCAGTTTTAATATTTGATGAATGTTAAAATATGTCTTTAGAAACATGATTTTGACAGAAAGAGTCACAGCTGAAAGATGAGCCTGGTGTCAGATGTAGATAAACGGAGACGTGTCTAACATGGTGATATGACCCCTGAAAGTTCACCTGAAATGCACTTTTGAAGTTTTCTCCAGTGGAAAGCGTTGAAAATATTCTCAGGGAGCGCCAGTGAAAAGGTTGCAGGGAATTCTTTGGGAAGCAGACATTCAGCAGCTGCGTGAGCAAAGGCTGAACTGGGTTTCTGCACCCGTAGCCAAACGCAAATATCACGACACATATTGTTCCTCAGTAAATAGTGGCTCTATTATAATGCACAGCTGGTTTGAAATGTGTGTGAAAGAACTGTTTATACAGAGTGTGTCCAGCTCAGTGTGGTCTGAATGAAACCACCCACACCTGTCCAAAAACAGCTTTTGAATGTCCTGTCCAATTACATTTGAGCACTTAAAAAAAGGGGGAGACTGTGTTTGCATCCAATAGCTGCAAATCATTAATAATTCACACAATATTTTTGGTTGAACCCGCTGAATAAAAGCTGAAAGTCTTGTGTACTTAATTTAAAATCTATTGTGGCAGCTTAAAGAGAAAACATTGAAAAGTTCTGACATCTTTCTACTATTTCACCCACATTCTGAATAGCGCTTTAAAAAGGAGTGAAAATTGAAGTTTACCTACTTTCTTTGCATTTTAAATCACATTTACTTTGACAGGTGAGCTGTCCTGGGAGTACCCCGCCTCATGCTCTCCCTCATCTCCTGCCCCTCTGTGAGCCTGAACGGGATGAGCAGGTGAACAGATGGATGGACAGTTGGATGGATGCTTTTGTTATTGCAGTAGGTGTAATAAATCTCGAGGTCATTGTTCCCACTGGAAACCTTTCCACTCCCACCTGATCTGATAATGAGATCTCTTTGTGTTGACTCTTTGCTTCAGCTGCCAGCCAACAATACTAATGCACAGGTGATTAGTCACATTTCCCTTTAAACAGAACACAGTATTGTATTATTCTGTTTTATGCAAGCAGCTTCCCAGTGTAGAAGGCTTTACTCAGACTGAGGTGAAGGCAAACAGCCATGGCTGCTCCCAGGATTCCAGCTTTTCCTTCTTTAACTGGTGAGGTGTAAGATTAAATTGATTCTAACATTCAGAAATGTTAGAATGGAGCTCTTTCTGGGGTTTTGTTAGACTAGTTAAAGACATTTGAGGTCATGTGTTTGCAGTGTCTATAAGGATTTCTTCTTCTCAGCAGGGTTTTCCAGCAGTCACACTTCAGACTGCTCATACTACAGTCTGCTGGACCAGGAATATATACATTTATAATATAGAGAAGTAAGTTAATCACATTTATCTGAGTATTCAGTTCGATTTAACTCTTCCATCCACCCAGTGCTGTCTGTTCCGGTAGTATATAAGAGTTTTAGCCTAATGTTTATATTTATTATAAATGTGTCATTATTTACATTCCGTTCAGTTCCATTAATTTAGCACCAAAATAAAGCAACAGTTAAGGCACTTTGTATTGTAAAGATCCTACAGTGACTGCAGAGAACTCTCAACAATCAAAACGAGCCCCTATGAGCAAGAACCTGGCAACAGTGGGACGAAAGATACACAGGGTTAACCTTGAAGTCACCCAGAAAAGCCCAAATCTTTGTAAAGAGCTCTGACTTCTGTTCTGAGATCCCTAAAAAAGTGTGTTGATTCAGGTTCAGGTAATACATTTAGCTCCACTGTTGTTCCGCATCAATATAAGTGATTATTGTGTTATTAAATGGTTCATATTGGCAGCTGTAGCAATTTTGCACCAACTGTGACATGCTTGACACATTTATTCCAAACGCCAATAAAAGAAACAAAAGAGGAGTCTTTCAAAATACAGACAGGAGTGCGTGTCATATGACATGTACACGTGTACATGTCATATGACAGGACATGCTGAGAGAAGGTTCGCTCATATTGAGAACCGTGGCAGTCCTGAGGGCCGGGTTGAACCGCATGTAAATATGCTGATTGAAACAGCCTGTAGTTATAAAGTATCATGTAGAGTCAACTAAAAGTTACCTTAGATATGTGATGATAATAACACGAAATATTAAACTGTAAACTTTGCAGTCAGATTTTACAAGTGATTTTAAAGCAGGAGCGTCATGTTAACTATATTAAGAAGGGGCAAAATATTCAAAATAAAAGCGTTATTTTTCCGGCCATCGGAGTGCGTCGCATGGAGTGTGGAGAAGCTTTTACTTTGAAACTAAGTATCGGAAACGTGAGTTTGTATCAGCGGTAATTTTAATTTGACTGGTTCATGCGGGAGCAGATCAGCTGGTTCGGGTAGTTTACTGCTGAAGTTAGCTTCGCGTTAGAGCCGTATTTACCTCTAGAAATGTGCTTCAGATTTCCTTTTTGCACCGACTTCCAGTCTGCCATCTAAAGGCCCAGCAGCCCATGCTGGCTAGGCGGGAAAAGTGCGTTTTTTTCGGCTAGCGAGTAAGGATTTGATCCCGAGCATCCTGCTAGCTTCGCAGCTAAGTTAGCAATACAAACCAGAGAGGAGGAAGGTGAGCAGTGTTTACCTTCGTTTCCAGTAACATCACCTGTGTGGATAGCTAGCTACATAATAACCTGACCAATTCTGTGTTTTTTTTAAATTTTATTTTATTGGTGATTATTTTATAATGTTATTCATACGTGACAGCTGTGCTAGTCTTGATTAACGGATGCTGCCAGCTGGCAATTGTAAGCTCATTGAAATGAATAAATTGAAATGAATAAATCCGTTAAATTAAACCAAAGTGACGACTACAGATGCACATATTTAACACGGTGACTTAAAAAGATTCAGTATGCCATATTTGTGGTCAAGACTCAAAGGAAGGAGGGTAGTTGCAGACTCTGCTACTGACAGCTGTCAAAACACGTGTGACACTGAACACACCTCCTGATTTATGCTTCATATTTAGGCCGAATTAAAGAGCTGTTAATAAATGTCTTGAGTTGGATTTTGAGTCAGTGTATACAGTTGATGTCAGCTTTAAAATAAATATTAAATTCCACTATAAGGTACCGGGTTCTGCTTCCATGCACGTAAAAACAAATGTA
>VUQJ01001061.1:0-15727 GCA_015108635.1 Andinoacara biseriatus
TGCCTCTTCTTCACTCCCTGCAACCCCCACCACTGCCAACTCACACACATATACACAAACCTCTAAAACCTAAATGCCTCCCCCGTGTGTGTGTGTGTGTGTGTGTGTGTGTGTGTGTTTGTGTTGGGGGAGGGGTCAGAGGTCAAGCTAAACCTCAAATGGCTGACTTAACACATTCCAACACACACATATATAATACTTTGAATTATTGATGAGGAATATAGCCTCAAAATTACATCATGGCAATGATATTTCTGACAATTTAAAAAACTGAATGTTATCGGTGATTGCAGCTTACCGGCAGCAGCATTTATTAGTGTAAACAAAATAAAGGACTTGCATCTTGCTGCAGCTCTCACCTGGATTGCGCTTCTCATCTGTGTTCTGTTGCTGGGCCACAGTCTCTGCTCAGATTGCCTAGCGTGATCTCTTTCTCTCTTTTTTTGGCAGTTTGTCTTAATGTTGACATGTACTTCATGTGGAGCCCAGCTCCAGGTAAAGAATGAACCCAATCAAATCAAAGCCCTTGTGCAGACACTGCCTCCCCCACGCAGCCTCCAGGAGGTCACGCGGGGTTTAGGTGACAATCGTGACCTACAAAATTGGGATCACTGATAATGGGTTTTCCCTAGGAGAAGGCCCCATCCCATAGAGTATAGAGGCCAAGGGTGGCTTAGAAACCTCTCTCTAGAAGCACTGCGGGGGGGGGGGGCTGTCCATTGCAGGCAACCCTGCGTTCAGCCCTGGCTAAGTAGCTTGCCCAGGTGCCTATGACTGACGCCAGGCAGAGCGGAAGCTGCTGGTGGTGCCAGGTCAGTTGTTTGGGCTTGACACAGAGAGGCCACTGGAGAAAGTAATCAAGCCAGGCTTTGGAAACCTGAACCATTGAGGTAGGAGGGTGGGGCCCCTGCTCATCTCTTGATCAGATGTGGTGCTCAGGACCCACATTCATGGCAGCAGACCCAAGGCGCAGCAGGCGGTTGGCATCACCCCATTCAATTCAATTTAGTTCAATTCAATTTTATTTAGGGTACCAGTCAAAAGTTTCGACACACTCATCAAACTGTTCCCACAAAGTTGGAAGCATGAAATTGTCCAAAATGTCTTGGTATGCTGAAACATTAAGAATTTCTTTCACTGGAACTAAGGGTTCAAGCCCAACCGTTGAAAAACACCCCACACCATAATCCCCCCTCCACCAAATTTTACACCTGATCACCTGAACCGTTCTTCTGGCAAGTGCCAAACCCAGACTCGTCCATGGGATTGCAAGACAGAGAAGGGTGATCCGTCAGTCCAGAGAACATGTCTACACTGCTCTAAAGTCCAGTGGAATTGTGCTTCACATCACTGCATCCAACGTTTTGCATTACGTTTGATGAAGTAAGTCTTGGCTGCAGCTGCTCGGCCTTGGAAACCCATTCCATGAAGCTCTGTGTGCACCATTTTTGAGCTAATCTGAAGGCCACATGAAGTTTTGAGGTTTGTAGTGATTGACTCTGTAGAAAGTTAGTGACTTCTGCACACTATGCACCTCAGACCTACTATGCACCTCTGTGATTCCACATGACCTACCTCTTAGTGCCGGAGCTGCTGTCATTCCCCCTAAAAGGAATAATGCTGTGTCTAATAATCCTCTCCCTGCAGAGGTTCGAGGGGTCTTATGGCAACCTGTTTCCTGGAGAACTGATTACTCAGTAGACAGTGATTTCACACCCACTTGCCTCTCTTGCCTTCAATGATTTGGTCCGATCGGACTTTGGTTCATCCTATCTGAACCCCGAGGATGTAACTGCTTCATCCCTCACCACCTGTTGGAACATTCGTGATACTGTTGCTCAGTTTAAAACTGTCTGTTCAAAACCTAAATCTGAACCAAACCAATATAAATAAATAAATAAATGAACAATAAATGATAACACTCGCACTTCCAAACACAAATTTTGTTGAGCTGAACCAAAGTGAAAATAAAAAGAGAGGCTTCAAGCATCTTATGTTTGTTTTTTAACTGAGGTCCATGGACAAACTGCTCCTGGCAGTCCCAAAAAACACGACTAAAAACCAGATCGATCTTTTTCACCTATATCTGAGACACGGCTGCAAAAGTATCCCACAGCAAGTGTGTACAGACCTGGATGTATGCAGCTCTGCCTGCACACACTCCAAAGCCTCGGCACAGCAGTCCCATCCCTGATGTGAGGATAGCCCCCAGTTTTTAAAACTAATTTTTACTCGTTGGCTTTTACCTCAGAATCAGGGTAGTGTGTTCTTACCTTGCATTTATTTTTTGTTTTTAGTGTTTTATTGTTTTGCTGTCTTCTGTTGCTTTGTACATCATTTTGGATTTTATTGTGTTTAAAGGCAAAGACAAAAAAAAAACAGGCACAACTTTTTTATCGCTTTAATGCAGAATTTATTCAAATTCTGAATCAGAAATGAAACAGGTTCTCTGGGCTAACAAAGTTTTTTTTTTTATTTGTTTCTGTTTATAGAAAAAAAAACATATTTTGTATTTTTTTCTGTAACTTGTGTTTCAGGCATATTGGTTACACATGACTTTGTGTCTGTTTTCTGAATACAAAAAAACCCCATAAAGACTGTTTCAGTGTAAAAGCCACATGACAATCAAATTCAGATTTTTAACAAACACGGAGAATCTCAGCTGGAAACAGCAGCTGAGTCAATAGAGTGTGTATATGTGTGTAGTTGGTGGGGGTGTTGGAGGTGTTTGCATCTGGTGGAAATCTGGATCCTGCTCAGGTTCAGAGGTCTGGAGATGTAACCACTGAGTGTCCATTGAATGTCTGAGTCTGTTCACTTAAAGATACAAATTTGTGTTCTGCTCTTATGTGAGGAAGTTTCAAAATAATGCTTATAGAGTAAACATTCAGAACTGTCCGTTTATCACATAAAGACCTCATAATTAAGTGGTCTCACATGACACAGCCTCAGGTAAAACCACAAGGTTTTAGACGGTGACTCATCTGAACACCTGAACTGTATGAATCAGCATCTCCTTCACTCATGTTTCTATTGATATGAAGCTAACACAGCTGTGTTTCAGGTCTGTTTCCTGCCATATTGAATCTGGCCAGTAATGCAGTAATCAGCAGTAATGCAACATGTGGAGACCCAGAACCTGAAGTCTACTGCAAACTGGTGGAACATGTTCCAGGAAGGAGGATCAAGAACTCACATTGTCTCAGATGTGATGCCAACTCCATTCTGTCCAGAGGTACAAGACCAGAAGTTCCTTTTTACACCAAAGGTCCAGTTTGCTTTAAACCAGAACCAGAATCACAGGGTTCATTTAAAATTATATAAATGAACTCAGATTTTAACTTCAAATAAAACATTTTCCAACATAAGTGAAGTATCATTTTCAGTTAAAACACCAGTACTACAGTAGTTTTCTTTGTGTACAGAACGTCACCCAATCACGAACGCTATTGATGGAACCAATCAGTGGTGGCAGAGTCCGAGTATCAAGAATGGACAACAGTTTCACTGGATTACCATCACACTAGATTTGAAACAGGTAACACACAAACCAACACAGACACACACAGACTTCCTGTAAACCATCAGTGTGCGTTCAAGACACCATGCACACAAGACTGCTCAAAGAAGTTTCACCATTAATTAATGCTTCAGTTTTAAATATAATTTATTTGTCATTATTAACAGGCTACATACCACAGGCTTTTAAGTTGGTGGTAATTTAACCATTCCTTTAAAAAACCCGTACGGATTGAGCTGTCTTAGCAAATTACTGATAAATTTCTGAAATTCCTTTCATTTCAAAAATTATTGAAAGAGTAGTAAATGGTTAACGGATCATTTGCAAAGGACTGATTTAGAGTTTCAGTCAGGATTTACAGTACAGTACATCCCAGTACAGAAGCAGCAGTAGGGACAGTGGACTCATCTCTGTGCTTGTCCTGGTAACCAGGGAACAGGGCCAATATCTTCTGAACCCAAGTTCTTTGAGTAAAGTTCTGTTTTTCTGTCCAGATTTTTCAGATCGCTTACATCATTATTAAGGCAGCTAATTCTCCTCGACCAGGTAAAACAAACTCGTGTACTCGTGTGTTTTTACCTCAGACATGTCTTTCCATTCAAACCTTCACACAATAAATATTTATGACATCATTCCATGTCTATCTTCCTGATCCGTCGGTCTCTCAGGTAACTGGATCCTGGAGCGCTCTCTGGATGGTGTGACCTTTGACCCCTGGCAGTTTTATGCCATCAGTGACTCTGAGTGTTTATCTCGTTACAACATAACACCACGACTCGGACCCCCAACCTATAAGAGTGATACCGAGGTTATCTGTACATCATATTATTCCAAATTGAACCCACTGGAACATGGAGAGGTAAGAATTTGAGATTTCTCGCTCTCTCTCTCTCTCATTCTCGGTCTTTTTCGAACCTTTATTTTCTCTTTGTTCCACTTCCTGCCTCTCAGATCCATACCTCTCTAATTAATGGCCGACCTGGAGCCGATGATTTAACCTCAGAACTCCTGAACTTTACGTCAGCACGTTACATCAGACTGAGTCTTCAGCGAATCAGAACACTGAACGCTGACCTGATGACGCTGAGCGCTCGTGATCCCCGAGACATCGACCCCATCGTCACTCGGAGGGTGAGATAGGCTGAAAACAACGTGATGTTTGACCAGTAACCTGACTTGTGCTTACTGATAACTTTTGTGTTGCCATGTTTCTCAGTATTATTACTCCATCAAAGACGTCTCTGTGGGGGGGATGTGTATCTGCTACGGACATGCTCAGAGCTGCCCACTTGACCCTGTTAGCAAGGTAATGGCAAACGCCTGAAAACCTGTATAACATATGTACAGTGGTCCATCAGCTGAAAGCATTTTCATGGATTAACCTCTTCAAATATCTATATGTATATGGGTGTGTGTGTGTGTGTGTGTGCAGAAGCTTCATTGTGTATGTGAACACAATACTTGTGGAGAGAGCTGTAACAAATGTTGCCCAGGTTACCAGCAGCAACCATGGCAACCAGGAACCATCTCCGAGGGAAACACATGTGAAAGTAAGAAGCACCAGACAGAAATTAAGTGACATCTTTAAACACACAAACAGCACTTCTTGTGTTTAATTTGTTGATCTGTTTGTCTCTCAGAATGTAACTGTCACAATAAGTCACATGACTGTTACTACAATCAAACCGTCTCTGATCTCTCCTTGAGTTTAAACACTCGTGGTGTTTATCAGGGAGGTGGGGTTTGTACTGACTGTCAGCAAAACACAGCTGGCATCAACTGTGAGACCTGCATGGATGGATACTACAGACCTGCTGAGGTACTGACACACATTACTGCAAGTAACACCACAAACCTGCTAAAGTTACTGACATAATGCAGCAATTAATACTGCACATCTCCTGAGCTACAGACTCACAATAATGACTCACTGTGCGTGTGTGTGTGTGTGTGTGTAGGTTTCTCCATATTCAGAATTTCCATGTGTTGAATGTCTGTGTGATCTGAGGGGCTCAAAGTCTTCAGTCTGCACCAGAGACAACACACAGCCAGGTCACCATAAATTATTATTATTTTTATTATTTGTACTATTGTTGCTGTTCTATAGCAGCATTTTGTAGTATATAACTATGTTTCCTGGGTGTGTTTTGGGTGTGTACGTTTAGGTGTGCTTGCAGGTCAGTGTATGTGTAAGGAGGGGTTTGCAGGTCAGCAGTGTGATCATTGCGCGTTTGGATACAGAGATTTTCCTCAGTGTTTTCGCTGTGAGTGTAACCTGCCAGGCAGCACCAACACCGACCCCTGCGGCCCCTGCAGCTGCAAGGTAAATGGCACCTGTGCTCTAACATCTCACCCGCTTTCTGGTGTTTCACCTGGTCCGTGACGCCTCACCTGTTCTCTGGTCCTCAGGAAAACGTGATGGGAGCTCACTGTGATCTGTGCAAGCCAGGATTTTATAACCTGCAGGAGAGTAATCCTCTTGGATGCACCAGCTGCTTCTGCTTTGGTGTGTCTGATGTCTGTGAGAGCTCTGCGTTGTCCATAGCGCAGGTAAAATTTCCCTGTATTCAGGTAACACAGCACTATGCTATATGCCTAATTCATGAAGAGGCTCAGATTAGGATATTTTACAGGTTACAGCAGAAGGTTGGCTCTCCCCCCCTCACTCCATCCCCAACCCCGCTGTAATCAACAGCAATGAGCTTCCCATTCACAGCAACACCTCCTTTGGCACCACCCAACAGCAAATGCTGTGGTGGACAGCACCCCAAAGTTTCCTTGGCAACAAGGTAATCTACCATGTCCATATTTGTTGAAAATTCCAAACACACGTCACTCACTGTGTCTCTCTTTCTGAATGTGTCGCTCTCTCTGTCTGTAGCTGGTGTCTTATGGAGGTTTCCTGAACTTCTCTGTGGTTTATGACGCTCCACTGGGCATTGAAAACCCCACTCTCTCCGCCCACTGTGACATCATTATCAAGGTGAAAACAGACCTGAGATCAGATCATTTGATTGATTTCTGTAGTTTGCTGCACTGTGTTGTTGATTGTTTTCAGCTCTAGCATCTACCTCCAGATAGTTTATTGTTTTACACTAAAAATTTCAGTAATTGTGTCTGTGAGGACTTCATAATGATGAAACCATCTCATTTCCAGGGTAATGGTTTGGTTCTTCGTCTCCCACGTCCTCTCCTCCTCTCCCTCTCGCCACTGGCTGAGCGATTGGTTACTGTGCCAGTGGTCAATCAGCAGTTTGTGAATGACCAAACAGGCGATCATGTTACCCGCGATGACCTGCTATTGGTTCTCGCTGATGTGACGTCACTTATTGTCAGAGTTTACCTGAAGGCCCCTGCCCGTGGACCAATACGGTGAGGAAAAGTAATCTGATTACATATGGTGAAATCCCTTATTTATAAGGCGGAGATTCACTTAACCTGAACCTTAAGTCCTGTAAACTCCACAGCATAATCCTGCAGGAGCAGTCAGTGTTTTAGGTGTCCTCAGTGTCCTGCACTGAGGATTGAATACTGACCGTCTTCCTCTGTCACAGTCTCAGCTCAGTTTCTTTGGACGTTGGTGACCCTGTCTCACATTCTGGGGTTCGGGCGGTTGCTGTGGAGACGTGTGAATGTCCTTGGGGTTACAGTGGCACTTCCTGTGAGGTAATGTGTAAAGAAGCTATTTTCATAATTTTGGTGCAAAATTAAAAAGTAGAGTTGAAATGATTTAAGGGGCAGAATAAAAATACTGCCTTACCACTAAGGAGTTTGGCCCATTTTACACACAGTCTCTTACTTTAAATTAATAATAATTAATAATTCTTCATTATTTCCTATTCAAATTAGAAATATTGTATCACTGTACAAACATTTCCATATCTAATATGGAAATATGTCTTTCTGTTATAGTGGTGTCTACCGGGTTTCTACAGAGTGGGTGGAATCTTGTTTGGAGGAAACTGTATGCAGTGTGAATGTAACGATCATGCCACAGAGTGTGACATCAGTGGAGTTTGTGTGGTGAGTCACAATCACAAATAGTTTTCTCACCTGCTGTTCCAACACATGGTTTCCTGACACACGTTTGTCTGAATGACTGTGACTTGTGTGTCTTCTCAGGATTGTGCCCATAACACCACTGGTCCTCAGTGTGATCAGTGTCTTCCGGGTTTCTATGGTGATGCCACAGAGGGAACATCAGATGACTGTCAGTTGTGTCCGTGTCCTCTGACTGAGCCGTCCAACAGGTTTGTCTCATTGGACCTCGTTCAATCTGAATAAAGTTTATTGGTACAGGGACTGCATAAGAACACCTCTGTGCCTTAGGTTCAGTCCCACTTGTGTGATGGAGGCATCTGGACAGGTGTTCTGTGACCAGTGTCAGGATGGGTACACTGGAACCAACTGTGAGAGGTGAGTATGATCGAGCGGCTGATTGACCCGATCGATGAACCCGGTGTAACTCCTGTGTTTGTGTCTCCAGGTGTGCTAGTGGTTTCTATGGTAACCCACAGATCGTGGGTGGGACCTGCGTTCGCTGTGAGTGTAACGGGAACGTAGACATCAGTGAGGCCGGACACTGCGATACCGTCACAGGGGAGTGTCTGCGATGCCTTGGCAACACAGCAGGGCGACACTGCGAGTTGTGCGAGCCTGGTTACTATGGAGACGCTGTGCACACCAAAGACTGTCGGGGTAAGTCACACACACACTTGTCATGACATCACATAATGACTGACTGGCCAATCATGAATGTGATTTGGATGTGAGGAGAGAACTGAAGGGCTACATTGGACACATGAAGAATTTTCATTTAAAAACCTTATTGAAATAATACTAATTCAGCTATGTGATCATTTGCAGGAAGGCTTGTTTGAAGCATTTCAGTCAGGATTAAGAGTTCATCGTAGCATTTTTTGATCGATTCCAGTTTGGTCATGAAAATGAGGGGTTTTCACGCTAATGTTAGTCATGGAGTCCTGACAAATACTTCTTATCTGAATCAGAATCAATTTATTGTCATTATATGTCAAACATATAACGAAATTGCGTTCCGGAACAGCCATCCAAGAAAAGACATGCAAATCAAACAAACATGGGAGATCAGTGTCTGCGGCCTTGCAGCCATCAGAGTCGCTGCCGTTTAAAAAGATGGAAACAATATTGAACACAATGGAGTAGGTGAGGCGATAAAAGCATCTCATACTTTGCCCCGTAAAAGGCAACAATATGAGGTTGGAAAAACCTCCACATAGCTTAGTGTGAGCACATATACTGCATGGGAAAGCACTAGGGTGGAGGGGCGGAAGAGAGCCAGTGGAGCTGACCCAGGTCCACATGTGGTACATGCTTCTACATTTTTCACTTCTAAATTCAGGGAAAAAAAATTAAACACATTGTCCAATCAGATGCTTGCTATGGATGGCATTAGCTTGGCCGCCAGTAACCAGGAATCACTGTGATAACAGGAATCACATTAAACAAATACTGCTTTCTTCAGTTCTTCAGTGGATCCAAAACACCTCACGGAATATTATCTAGGACTAATTATCTAGGAGAAATAGACATCATATTCCTCCCAAATCAGCATCTTTTCACTGGCTTCCTGTTGAATTGAATTTAAAATGTTTGTCCTCACATCCAGAGGCCTCAATAATTTGTTTAGTCTCAGGAAACATCTACTTTTGAGGCCTTTGCTAAAACTTACAGTTTGGGCAGGATCACGCGACCCTTAATGGGGTCATTATGTTTGCTGTTCTCACCCTGGTGAATGATGCCCTACTACAAAAGTGATGTCGCATCTGCTGGCACAAACCACCACTTTGACCGTTCACTTATCTTTATTTTTCTAACCTTACTTGCAGTGCAACTGCTGTATGATCATGTCAGTTTTTATTAAATTATATATCTGTACAGAAGCTTAGAGATTCACAGATTATACTGAGGGAGATGCTGCAACAGTCTGAAAAGTCTGGAAAAAGTCTGTGAAAAAAGCTCTGCAGTTTTTTTGCTTCTGGTGTAGATTTCTTCTCCTCCTGTGCCAGCAATGATGTGGAGGTTTTGTTTGAGTGGTCACACGTTTGTATTGTTCAGGAGAATCCTGCAATGGTACCCACGCCCACACTGCTGTAAATGGTACGGAGCTGCACAGCAACCAATGTGGCAGACGTAATGAGGTCCTCAGCTAATCCTGCTGTAGGCTGCTGAGGACCTTCTCATGATTTTCTTCTTTCCACTCTCTAGGTGTTTGTACACCACCACTGCATGTCATTGCCTTTTGACTTCTCTTTTCCATGGATCCTTTGTCCTTGTCTCCCTGTGTGCCCACTTTTTTTCCTCCTCTTTTTCTTCTCAGCCCCCAAAACATTTAGCAGATCATAAAGTTAAAACATGTTCTGGATCTGCAAAAATGAATTCTTTGTGGAAGAGAAACACAGAAATATGCACAGAGTAACAGGCACAGAAACGCACACCCAGTGACCCTCAGAAATGCATACACAGAGAAACACACTCAGCCTTTTGTTGGAAATGTTGATCTTTTCAAATCCAGATTAGATTCGACCTCTGGCCTCTTTGTTCTAATGTCACATGACTGTGTGAGACCATGTGTGACCGTGTGTGAGTGCGTATCAGTTACGTGTACTAATGTCTAGTGGTGACAACATCAAACTCTAATCTGTTCATAATATACAGTATTACATTTCTTCCAGTTTCCCGGTCTATGAAAGATTTTAGTTATTTTTTTGTCTGCACAACAATAATAACATCTGTTCATAGAGCATAGAGAGAGGACAAGAAACTGTTCTGTTAGTAAACAGCAAAAAACAGGAAGTCTAGTTGAGATGACTCTGACCTGGGCTTCTGTTATCAATCAATCAATCTGACAGTGAGTGGGGCTTTCTTTCACAGAGTGTGATTGTGATATCAGTGGAGCCCGCTCCAGTGAGTGTGACATCACAACAGGCCAGTGTTTCTGTAGAGAGAACGTGATAGGACGCACCTGTGACCGCTGCGAGGTGAGACACGCACACACTGCTTCTGTTGTGAGTGGGTTTAAAACTCATGTTTGCTGGTTAGTTTTCTTCATATTTCATAGAAAACTTTATTTTCAGTCAGGGTTCTACGGGCTGCAGAGTGGTCACGGCTGTCTGCCCTGTGGCTGCAACCAATCAGGATCTCTCTTTGAATCATGTGACGAGGAGGGGCAGTGCCAGTGTGTAGAGGGCGTGACCGGAGACAAGTGTGACCACTGCAGTCGGGGTTACTATGGTTTCCATGGCAACGGCTGCACAGGTAGTAATCAATGTAATGTCTGGTGATGATTTGTTGACTCTCCTGTCTCTGATTGGCTGTTCTATTCTCTTCCCAGCATGCTCCTGTGAACACACTGGTGGGAACTGTAACCCTGAGAATGGAGAGTGCATCTGCCCTGAACACACAGAAGGAGAAACCTGCAGTAGGTGTGAGACAAATTACTGGGGCCATAACCCCACCACAGGCTGTAAGGTAAACAACATAAACACACACACACACCCACACACACACACACTCTGGAAGACAACATACAGTTGTGAGACAGGTTAACTATCTGGTGTCTGTTTAGCCTTGCAGCTGCAGTGCAGCAGGAAGCGCCACCCCTCAGTGTGACCAGGACAATGGACAATGTCTGTGCAAAGAGGGGTTCTTTGGTCGCTCATGTGACCAGTGTGCACCTGGTTTCTATGGCTACCCAGCATGCTCAGTGTGTGGCTGTGACGTGGCGGGAACAGAGGAGATGTTTTGCAACGTGACCTCGGGGGTGTGTTCCTGCCAACACACTGGAAATTGTGTGTGCAAGGTAATGTGTGTGTTAGTGTCTGTTCTGTGGGTTTGTGTGTGTGTGTTTGCTCAGAGCAGAAGTAGCTTTATATCAATGAGGGTCTCATGAAGTTCCATATTCCAAATTCTTACAAATAAAAAACAAAAACTGAAAATCTTGACTGATTTTCCTTGGTAGTATCCACAGGCAGTCCTGCGCTGCTTCCAGCAGAATCTTTGTTTTTGGACTGCGAAAGTCCTTCAACCTGAATCTCATTTTGGGAAAGAGGACCAAATTGCACTATGTGCCAGCACATGGTGACACGGCACAGGTCCACTGTTTTTTTGCCAAATGCCCTTAAAAAACACCTCAGGACATTTATAGTCCATACATCCATCCGTAGAAAAACCTAGACCTCCCTCTCCCCAGACTCTGCTTCCTCTACAGAAGATGTACCAGTGGGATTAAGGAGGCCCTTGAAATATTCCTTCTACAACTCAAGTATATCCTCAGTGAAAGTAAACACCGCCCCACCCACACTATATACTCTGAGTAGAGCACAGCCTTCCTCTCCTGAGTC
This sequence comes from Andinoacara biseriatus, assembly GCA_015108635.1. Lineage (NCBI taxonomy): Eukaryota > Metazoa > Chordata > Actinopteri > Cichliformes > Cichlidae > Andinoacara > Andinoacara biseriatus. Next base: position 11,902 of record VUQJ01001061.1, read on the forward strand.
AGAATTTCTTTGAGACTGACTCAAAGTCTTTTTCCACAGCCTCACTGAACTCCTCCCTCACCCTGGTTACTCTACTTGAGCACTCAGTGCTTTATACAACATGCCTCATTCACACCCATTCACACAAGCACTTGTTCTGCACCTAATTGGTTTCTATCTATCATTCACACTCCGATGAGCGCATCAGAGAGCAGCCTGGGGTTCAGTATCTTGCCCAAGGATATGTCAGCATCCAGACACACTGCCCCACCATCCCCTATGGTCAGACACGACATTGTCTGACTATAGAAGACAAATTCATTATGCATACCAGCAACACTGTTGATCTTATGCACTGCCTTCAGGTTGCAGTTGCACAGCCAGCTGTTAATCACCATCAAGGATCCTTGACATGAAATTTGGGTCATTTTAACAGAGACGTTTATGTTGTTGTGTTTGTTTTCATGATGAAGGAAACTGTAGATCAGCCAACCTGCTGGCGTCCTTTCTACATACTGGTTGTTCACTCAGACTCCAAAGGAGCATCCAAAAAAATGAAAACAGATATTTGAAGGTCAAACTCAAAACCTCAAGTTCCAATTTTGAGTTTTAACAGATACAATTTGAGTTAATCTCATCTTTTCTCAGTTTGCTCAGTTTTGCATTCTTTTGTGTTCTTTTATGGTGAAATATGACTTTATGCCTTTTCTTGTGTGCTGTTTATGCTCATACTGTGTGTGTGCGTGTGTGTGTGTCTGTTGTTTCAGGCTGGGGTCTCAGGCCGACGTTGTGAAGAGTGTGTTTCTGGTTGGTTCGGTTTGTCAGCTGAAAATCCAGATGGCTGCTTGCAGTGTTTCTGTTCAGGACTGAGCCAAAACTGTGAGGAGCAAGGAGGACTAACCAGAGTGCCAGTGAGTACATGTAGTACTGCTGTCGCAGTGCTGCTATGTAGTACTGTAGTACTGCTGTCTCATGCATCAAGGCGTCCCCAGTAAGAAGACTTCTCTCTCACAACCATTTTTTTTAACAGATGTATCCAGCCAACTCTTCCACTCTCCCATTCCTGTCATTGGTCAGTCAGTCAGATCTGCAGGGTGCTGTATCTGGAGTTTACCGGCAGGGCAGCGAAATGCTCCTTGACACCCGTCAGCTCAACACCAGCAGGCTGATAGGCCCACTCTACTGGAGACTCCCCCCCCAGTTTGAAGGCAACCAGGTGGTATTTCCCGAACTGTTGCCCAATAGTGTCTGATAACTTCTGCTAACTGACATCAGCTCTGACCAACACTGTTTATTATGTGCTTTAATTGTATTAAGTAGACTAAACTACAGCATGTGCTTAATATTATGCTGTTTGTACTTTGTAGCTGCTGTCGTACGGTGGGCTGCTATCTTACGTTGTCACCTTTTACGCTGAGGATGGCACAGGGCTGTCTAACCAGGAGCCTCAGGTGCTAATGAGGGGTGGGGCTCTGAGGAAGCTTGCCATATACACTGATGTGGTCGCCCCGAGCAATGGTGTCATGACTCAACATGACATAAAACTGACAGAGGTACAACTGCAAGAAGTCATGCTGAAATAAAGAAAGATGTTTAGAAAGAAAACTTGCTCACTGTGTGTGTGTGTGTGTGTGTCTCTGTTACAGCACAAGTGGAAGTATTTTAACTCTGTATCACAGAAGGCGGTGAGTCATGCTGACTTCATGTCTATCCTCAGTAATATCCAGTATATCATCATCAAGGCATCTTACGGGACCGGACTACAGCAGAGCAGGTACTTATAGTACATACTGTACTACACACAGAGTACACACAACTGTACATACAGTATAGGTGGATCACAGGAGCCTCTTTTCCAATCAGTTCAATTCAGTTTTATTTACATTGCATGAATTTACAACTGTAGTCACCTCAAGGTGCTTTATATTGTATATATAGAACAATTATAATTTGTTTTACATATTAGAACAAAACCCCAACAATCAGATGAGCAAGCATTTGGTGACAGTGGGAAGAAAGAAGTCTCTTCTAACAGGAAGAAGCCTCGAGCAGACCGGGCTCAGGTAGGGGCAGCCATCTGCCTCGACTGGTTGGTGTTGAGGAAAAAGAGAAGAGAAAGGAGGGAGACAGAACAAAAATGAACTACGGTAGAAATTTAGCGGCATGCAGTACTGGTGTATAAAAAAAGTGAAACAATGGGAGTGGAGAAGAAGTGCTCAGTGCATGATGGGACCCCCAGCAGCCTGAGCCTATAGCAGCATAACTAAAGGTCGAGGGTCACTGGGAGGGTTCATTGGGAGTGACCAGGAGGGACAGGACTATATCTGATGGACAACTCAGGTTAAGCAGATTGAAGATTAAGTAAGAGAGGCAAGGCTGAGGTGGTTTAGACATGTGCACAGGATGGATGATGGACATATTGAACTAAGGATGCTGAAGATGAAGCTGCCAAGCAGAAGAAAAAGAGAAAAACTACAGAGAAGATTCATATATGTAATGAAGGAAGACATGTAGAGAGTTAGTGTGGCAGAAGAGGATGCTAGTGATAGGGTGAGATGGAAGCAGACAATCCTAAAGGGAGCAGCTGACAAAAGAAGAAGAGAGAGTGTCTGTCTCCTGAATCCAAACTGGGAGCTGGTTCCACAGGAACCATCAGAAGTCACAGTAGTTGTGACATCAGCAGCTTTGTCGATGTAATTTCTCGTGGTGTTTTTTTTTTTTTTTAAAGGATCTCTAACATCACCATGGAAACTGCAGTGGAGGCGAAGGAGTCAGAGGTCAGAGGAGGAATGGCCAGACTGATCGAGTCATGCACCTGTCCACCTGGATACACCGGACCTTCGTGTCAGGTAATCACCATGTTCTGAAACAGCAGAGCAGGAGACCATTTTGTCTGCTGGCTGTTTCCTTCACACATCAGAAGCAAAATGGTTTCTGGAGTGAAAGTCACTGATGACGTTAAGGACATCATCAGTGACATGAAGGCAGTGAAAAGTGATGCTGATCTGAACGAACTCACAAGATTGGCGATATTCAGAATCAACAGGGAAACACAAACTTTACTGTAGGTTCTTCCTGTGTGGATTTCTGCCCATGTCTGCCTGGGTTTCTCCAGAAGGTCCAGATTCTTTGCACAGCTTGATATTTATGCTAATTTAAATAGTAGTTCTGAATATGAATAGGTATGGATATGAGGTAGATAAAGCTGTTTGATGGTTTTTACTGTAAAGGTCAATAAAACTGGAAAGCCTGAGCTGGCAGGAAATGTGCACCTCTCTCTGGCACTAATGAGAATGAGGCACATTTCGCATAACCACTGAACCTTCATGTGGTCAATATCAGGCACTCAGGCAGAGCAATACTAACTACAGCTACCATCACCAAAATCATTGTTCTTACCTGTTTCTCTTTCTCTAACCAGTTTGTCTTTCCAGCCTGTCTCTTTCTCTCTGACCCATCCCGCTTTCTTATTCATCTCTGGCTGTCTTGTGTCTTCTTGCAGACGTGTGCTGCAGGTTATTTCCGTCAGCCTCCATCTGAGTTGTCACCCCAGAGCCAGAAGTCGATGTTTGTTCGTCCCTGCGTTCCGTGTCGCTGCAACAACCACAGCCAAAGCTGTGACGTTGAGACGGGAGACTGTCAGGTAACACGCTAACACCGTTCCATACACACACAGAAGATTACAGACTGTACAGACAGAACCACAGTCCCCGCAGAACATTACGACTGTAGCGTTTAGCAGATTGTGTATTTTTTCATGCAGGACTGTCAGCATCACACCAGTGGACGGAGCTGTGAGAACTGTGCCACGGGTTATTATGGAAACGTCAAAGGCTCCATCAGTGAC
>VUQJ01001061.1:15915-32502 GCA_015108635.1 Andinoacara biseriatus
GACATTAATTAATATAAGAGTCTTTGGGCTGTGGGAGGAGACCCACAGAGACAGCAGGACAACACACAGAGAGGCCCGAGCTGACAAGAAGACCACCGTGTTGCCTAATATGTTCCTATAACTTTATTAAATACATGAACTAAGTTAAGGATGTGCCTTGTGCAAAATGCAAAGTTTGATGTGAAGGATCATTTTATGCCCAGCTCCAAAGCAACATTTTCAAATAACTATATATATAGTTATATAACGCATCATTTTGCCCGTGATCAGTCTCAGTATTTATCAATAAGCAATAATTTTTTTTACAGATGCAATAAGCCTGAATCATTGGTCAATAATTTAACTTTTGAATTCTTGTTCTTTCTGTATGCAGCTTTAGCCCCACCTGCATTTTAGAGGGAGCATCTGGTGATTTCCGCTGCACTTCCTGTCAGACTGGTTATCACGGGAGATACTGTGAGAGGTGCGAGTATGACATCACTGTCTGCCTGTAGACCAGTTGTCTTAGACTTAAGTTGTCATCTAATTATTACATTTATTGTGAAAAAAAATCTGCCTGCTGTGACCTCACACTGCCATCCTCCAGGTGTTCTGCTGGTTACTATGGTAACCCATCGATGCCAGGCGGGGTGTGTTCACAGTGCAGTTGCAGTGCGTGGGGCTCCCTCCACTTGCACTGCGACATGCTGACTGGACAGTGTGAATGTAAGCTTGGGGTCAAAGGTCGGTCATGTGATCAGTGTGAAGAAAGGAACGTTTTCCAGGAAGGCGAGTGCGTGTGTGAGTATACCCCCCTCACACCCACACACACACACACACACACACACACACGTTGACGTGATGTTCTCTTTAACTCCAGCGTGTGATGACAAGTGTACTGGAGTCCTGCTGGATGAGCTGGATGAACTACACGACCGTTTCCTGTTTTTCAACCTGAGTAACTTTGCCATGTCAGCATATCGGCAGTTGTGGCTGCTTGAGAATCAGACCCGAGACATGCAGGTACAAAAATGTGATTAGGTTACTGATCAGGTCATGATGTATGACAAACTGAAATAAATAATGTTGTTATTGTCCAGGTGATGTTTTCGCCGAACAACTCCAGTATGGTGTTTGTGTCCAGAGTGGAAGACGACCTAAATTATTTGACCTCTGAGCTCAGCTCTCTGCTGCAGCAGGTAGGAACACTTTTGTCTGCTAAAGGTTCATTACAGCAAGCTCACCAGGTGTTTTCATACATTTGTTTACTCTGGTTTGAATCAGTTAATGTGAGCATGTTTTGCTTACTAGCCAGATGTGTCTGCGGCAGGAGCAACCAAAGTAAATACCCAGGAAGAAGGTGCTGGGATTCTGGCCAAGTGGATAACATGGAGAAATTACATAAAATTTAGAGCTAGTGGCTATCTCATGCTGACCTTTTGTATACAGCCATTTGTAGTTTTTCCTTCCCACTGTCGCCAACTGGTTGCAATATAAAGCACCTCGAGCCAACTGTTATTGTGATTTATATATATAAATAAAACTGAATTGAATTGAACCTTGCCACATCCCAGTATGCAAAGCATACCTGATTACTGGAAGGTGTTTGGCTCAATCTTGCAGCTGTGATTACCGTGCACATCTGCAAAAGCAAATTGCACCAAGTGGGAAAACGAACCAGAGTTTGATTTAAACAGACTAAATACTGAAGTTGTGAAAACTCTCAAACCCTCAATAATGGAAGTTCGTCTACATCAGTCACTGATGTCACTGACATCTAATAACAGATACTGGTCCTTTCAAAGATTTAAAACAAGAGTGACACTATAATAGGAGAACCAGCATGTAAAACTTTACAGCCTTAAATACACAGTGTGACTGCGGTCTGCAGTCATACATGATAAATACAGTACACCAGAGTTGAGTTTTGCTTTTCCTCTGTCCTGATTGGCTAGGTCAAAAGTCTTTCTAAGGATGTCCAGGCAGTGGGTGTGTCCGCCAACAACAGCTTTTCCCAGGGTGAACTACTGCTAGAGCGTATCAGCAGACTTCAAGACAACATTCGGGGTAAATAACAACAGGATATGAGAATGATGAATGATGGCACCCTGACATTATAACCAGCAGAAGTTGCTTTTAATCAAACTTGAATCTTATAATTGATGTAGTGCTTCAGAGGAATGCAGCACAACTGAATCAGACTGCAGAGGAAGTTCTCAGTTCAGCCAATCAGACACATCTGCTGGAGGAGGTGGAGTCCATATTTGAGACCATCAAAGACGTCAATCTAACAGCTGCAGAGGCCGCAGCCAATCAGGAGCTCAGGTCTGTTTAATTAGTAAATTTGATAAATTTAAAAAACACACTTGTACATGTACATTGGTAACATACCCCCCCCCCCCCCCTCCCCCCTCCCCCCCTTTCCCCCCCCCCCCCTCTCTCTCTCTCCAGCCTTTCACAGTCTCTCATCCGATTGCTGCAGATGGACTTCCTGTCTAGCAGAGTGGCCACTGACGACAAGCTCTGCTCAATCTCCAATTTACTTTCTGTTGATATTAAAACACTGCAACATGCAAACACGACGCTGAGTGACGCAGTACAGCACAACATAGAAACAAACATTCTGCTGGACGCTGCACACACACAGCTGCAGCAATATCAGGTAAACACACACCTACAAACACGTGGGCTTTACAGACGCACAGACCACAGGTTGAAATGAGGTCTGAAGGGTTTCAGTGAAATAGTTAATAAAAAACTGCTGTGTCTTTTTGAAGTCACTTTTCTTGGATTGCAGCAGAAAACATAATGAAGTCAAGAAACGATGTGAAGAAAACGTCTTTAAAAATATCTTCAGTTAATGTCTTAATGACATTATGACAACTTTGCAGTTATGAATATTAAATAGGGTTATTTCAGTGAATTCTTCTAACGAATGTTCTTGCTATGGCTTGGTGGGAACAACTTTCATTGTTTCCTTTTAGAATGCCCTGGGAAACCCTGAGGCCTTTTCAATTGGTTCTTTAAATAATGTATTCACATAAGCAGGACTAAAGAAGACATTAGTTAAGATTAACAGAAGCAACATCACAGTCACCCAATCCTGCTAAAGTTCTACGAAAGGAAATTGTTTAAACCTAATCCACAGTACTGCATAAGTAAGCCTGCACTATGAAAATGAAGTACTCTGTTGGAATAATGCGGTACTTTCTGATCTTTCTGGGCTTTCTGTGTGGAGTTTGCATGTTTAGAATAAATGATGAATGGTTACTTCTAGTTTGTAGTCCAGGGCACCGAGTGGGCAGTAACACTAGAAAAGAGTCTCAGTGTTTTCTTAGTCTCTCTCTCTCTTTCAGTCTGTTCACCAGAATCTAAGTGCGCTGTCTCTGTCTTTGGACATCCTGATGGAGGACGGGCAGCTGCTGCTCGAAGATGCTGTCAGTTTGACAGAGGAGTTAACAAACAGCACCAGAGTAAGAGAAACTACAGGAGTGAATAATAATGCTGTCCAGCAGGTGCCTGTCATGAGAATTATTATGTCATACTGATCAGCAGGTTGACATGTTGGCTGCTCAACTGGATCAGTGGCGCCCCCTTCTGAGGAAACAGGTCAATGGTTTGGTTATTGGACTGAAGAAGATCGATGCTCTCGAGAATGTTTACCTTGCAGAGAACCATGCCCAGCTGCTGCAGAGCGATGCCCTCGCCATGCACAGGTATTGTGTGCTCCTCTTCCTATGTTTTTGGGTTCCTTTTCTTTCTCCCACTGAAATAAAAACTCTTCCCTCTCAGTTCTCTGTCATCAGTGTGTAACATGTCTCAGAATGGCAGTCAGCTGGCTCAGTTTGACAGTGACATCACAGAAAGAATCGACTCTGCCGAGCAGATGGCTTCAGTCGCCATTGTGTCCGCCTCCCTGGCTGTAAACACGGTATGTGTGCATTCAGTCTGAGACCGCTGTGCAATAATGTAATTTTTTTTTCAGTACATTATTGTGAATGTGGAACTGTTTGTGAACAGATGTCCGCATTTCATTTGTGTTTCAGACTGTCCAATCAGAGCAGCCGCTGTCAGAAGAAGGCAGGGCAAAACTGAAAGTTTCCTCTGATGCTTTGAAAGGAAGCCAAAGAATTAGCAAAGCAGCTGAAGGTCTGTTGATCTGTTTCTGAAACACAGTCATTTAAATAATAACATACACTGTCATGTGACCTAAATGCCGCTTGCACATCAGCCATGTGTAGACTGACAAGGAGGCTACTTTTAGATGAAACTTGACTTTAGTCTGTTTCTATTTAGACTTGCAGCTGAATGTTTCCATGGTAACTAGCAGACTGCGACTGGTCAAAGATGGTGTCCGTAACTCTAGCTTCCTTCTCCTTCAGCCAATCAAAGAGCTACAGGGCCTTTCTAATGGTAAGAGGACTGGCATGCTGTTGGACTGATGCATTGATTAACTTGTATTGATTAACAGTTATGTTAATCTTGTCCATCAGGATCGTCCGTGCCATTGCAGCAGACTCAGATTCAGGTTGCAACAACCAACTCCAGGTTGCAGGAGGCGCTGCAGCGGCTGCAGAGACTGAGAGAGCAGCTGCAGGATTCTTCTTCTTTGGTAGAAAACACCAACAATACAGTGAGCGAGACCAGCCAGCTGGTGACTCTTACACACACTGCAGGTTTGCCATTGAGATTTTACGCAAATGATTTGGTTTCATAAAAATCAACATATTTACACTAACACTTCCTGTATGCTCAGCCAATGAGGCGCATCACAAGATGGAGGAGGTGGAGCATCGTACGCAGCATCTGATGGACAGAATAAAGCCCCTGAGAATGCTGGGAGAAACACTGAACAGAAACCTGTCTGATATCAGAGAGCTGATCTATCAGGCTCGCAGACAGGCAGCATCGGTACATAAGCCTGTACACACACACACACAGAAACACACACACAGACACACACAGACACGCTCTGGTCCAGGTTTTTAATCACTGTCCCAACCTGAGTATAGAGATCTACCAAACTTTGTAGGTTGTACCAACCTAGAATTCTATATTCAGAACAGCTATGACGATGATGATAATAATTCAGTTTAATATTATTCATATAGGACCAACACAACAACACTTATCTCAATCTAAAGTACCTTGAGATAAGTACTTTAGATTGCAAGATAAAGCTCCAACAATATCGTACTGATGATGATGGTGATGGTGTTGCTGTTGTGTGATGTCATCAGATTAAGGTGGCGCTGCAGGCGGATAGAGGCTGTGTGCGTTCCTACAGACCACAGATTCAGTCCAGTAACTTCAACACTCTGAATCTGATCGTGAGGACGACGAGTCCTGATAACCTGCTCTTTTACATGGGCAGCAACACCACGGTAACAATACACTCACGTCCTGTTAACGAGCAGAAGCTGTTTCTCTCTGCATTCTAACTGAAGCTGTTGTTTCAGGTGGACTTCCTGGCTGTCGAGATGAATAACGGACACGTTTCCCTGCTGTGGGATGTGGGCTCAGGCAGCACTCGGCTTGACTTTCCCAAACTGTCTATCGCCAACAACAGATGGACCAAGATCAATGCTACACGGTAAAAACACAATAGATGATGACAACTTATCACACGGTTGACAGGGCAGCTGGATATAGGGTTACAGCTGCATTTGAGTATGTCACGATGTCATTATGCCGGCAGGTTTGGAGCACATGCTGCACTGTCAGTCTATCAGCTGGATTCTGATTCAGCTCTGTTGCCTGTGGTAACAGCAACATCACCAGGAACCTTCCAGGTTTTAGACATCGACAGAAACACCTTTATTCACATTGGAGGGCTGGGAGCTCATGCACAGGTAATACTGGGACATGTCAGTTGTGCAAGGGTGTGTGTGTGTGTGTGTGTGTGTGTAGGTAAAGGGGTGCTAACTCAGTGTGTTTGATTTCAGAGGCCCGTAGCACTGCGATCTTCCACCTTCCAGGGCTGTTTGGGTGAAGTGTCGCTAAACGAGCAGAACATTGGACTGTGGAACTACGACATCAGTGAGGGAGACTGTGGTGGCTGCTTCAGCAGGTACTCGGACAGGTCTAACATACTCACATATGCACTCATGCAGGCAACAGAAACATGTGTTACAGTTTGTTAAATTGACACATTTCTTATGGAAATTCTATTTTGCATTCTGTCTGACTCACAGCCCCCAAATGGAGGAAACTTCCTTTCACTTTGATGGATCTGGCTATTCAGTGGTCCAGAAGTCTCTGCGGGCTACTTCCACCTTCATCGTGTTGCAGTTTAAAACGCTGTCTCCAGTCGGGTTGTTGCTGTACCTGGCCTCCAACAACACGGTGTGATATACACATCTACACTTTTCACTGGGCCTCTTATTATTATGGAGACACGTGCATGACCTCACTTTCTGTCCCCAACAGAGAGACTTCCTGTCCATGGAGTTGGTGGAGGGGCGTGTTCGTCTAACCTTTGACCTTGGCTCAGGTGCTCTTATCTTGGCCTCCAACAGGAAGTACAACACTGGAGTGTGGTACAAAATCACACTGCAGAGGAACAAACGCAAAGGTATTACTATAACTCCTATTAATACTGCAGTACTGATACTGTCACTGCGGTGATTTGCAGCTCTGCTATTTCGGTGTCTGCACAGCTAACTGTTGTTTGACATGTTTATGTGTGGCCAGGTTACTTGTCCATTATGGCAGCTGACCAGTCATCAGAGAAGGAGGTGTTGGAAGCGGACTCTCCTGGAAAGGCCTCTGACCTGAACCGCTCTGACTTCGACCCCATCTACATCGGTGGACTTCCTGCTTCCAGACCAACCAGGTGAGTTTGTGAAGACGGAGGTGATGATGATATAACTGTTCAGGTTTGTGTTAACTGTGTTGTCACCTGTGAATTGCTAGGCGACCAGTAGCATCCCGGTCTTATGTGGGGTGTATAAAGAATGTGGAGATCGCTCGATCCAACTTTGACCTGCTAAGGGATGCACATGGAGTCAGGAAAGGCTGCGTACTTAAGGTACAGAATTTAAATATACATAAATGAATAAACACTGCTCAGCCTTTAATTAAGGTCAGTTAAACTTCTGGGATATTAAGCTTGTCAGTTAAGCAGCAGAGGGGGTTCAATTTAATTCAGGTTTATTTATATACTTCCAAATCACAACAAGTCACCTCAATATGTTTTATATTGTATATTGTTTTATATTCTGGGGTAATGCTCATAAGAGAATACACCATCCTGACTGGAGAGCTGCTTCACTGGCAGAGTGCAGGCGTACTTGCAGTTCCTGAAGTTTCCAAATGTAGAATAGGAAGCAGGTCTCTCTCCTGTGGAACCAGCTCCCAGTTTAGATTCACCCTCCCTACTCTTTGAATTTGGCTTAGAAGTCTCCATTTTGATATAGCTTGAAGTTAACACTGGATCAGGTGTTCCTGAATCATCCTTTAGTTCATACCTTAGTGCTGCTACAGCCTCAGGCTGCTGGGGGACTACCCATGAGCATTTGTTTCCACTTGCCTCTTTTCACACCTGATGCATTTACATATCATTAAATTCTCTCTTCCATTTCCATTGGTTTGTATTTTGTCCTTGCCTCTCTATGCCAGAGGTCTCTTCCTGTTCTTCCTTCCTTAGTAAGTACTGCTCATGTCTGATTGTTGGGTTTCTCTCTAATATTGTAGTGTCTTTATCTTAGATTATAGTAAGTCCCTTGAGGTGACTTTTGTTGTGATTTGGTGATATGTAAATGAAATGACTGAAATTTATGTTGAACACTAATTACACTCATTGAGTAACATGTTGATAAGTTACAGGTTAATTGTTTGATTGATTCATGTGTGGACTAGGCGGTGAGAAGCGTGTCTGTGTTGGCCGGAGGCTATGTTCAGATCCCTCCAACATCATTTGGTCAAGAGGCAGAGTTGCTCTTCTCCTTCTCCTCCAACAACCAATCAGGGATCCTGCTGGCTGCTTTCAGTAACCACTCATACAGACAGGTGAGACTGATTGCAGGGTTTAAAGCGGGATTTGGCATGTGGGGGAACCCTAAGATGGGGTGTAACATTGCATCATGAGAGAAAGAATCCCATAGAAATAAGTCATAGAATAATTTGTATTGTGAGCTTCAGTAGATTTTACTTTGTGTAAAGGTTGTGATCAGCTGATCTGCTCTTTGTGAATTTAGCCAATTTAATTCAACAAGAAATAAGCAGATTTTTCATGCACTGTCATAGCTGATTTCCAACCTCTAGAACGTATAAAGCTAGTAAAAAAGGTCAAATTTAGTGAGTAAATTTAACCTTAAAAACATCTGTCTGCTACACTTAATGTAATCCGACACTGCTCTGCACCAGTCCCACAGACTGCATTACCCAAATCCTGCAAACTATCCACTTTAGCCTTGGCTAAACTGTCCACTTTTTCATGCAACCATAACCACATTATACTACATTTATTATATATCACAAAAACATAATTCAGCAATGCATTATGTATCCATCAATATATGTATTTAAAAAAAACTCGTGTTAGGATTTCACAATTAAGCAAAATTACCTGTTTATCAAATCTCACTTTGCTGAGCATCTTCCTGTCCTAAGTTTGTCCGTCTCTGAGAGTGCCACACATTAACAGTTTTTCTCTCTACCTGTTTCTCAAGGAAAAACAGCAATTGTATGTTTAGCTAACAAAACACAACATGTTCCAAACTGCACAGAAAAAAAAGTTTGATAGCTGATATCTGTGAGCTGTTTGCAATGACGAATTTGAAATTACTGCCACTTTAAGAAGTTAATGTGTTTATGCTGGCTCCACTTCTGTAGATGTACCGCAAACACAACTTTGACATCTGAAACATGAACGCATCAGAAAGGAAAACAGGATGTGCTGAAGGCATAAGCGGGTCATAGGATATATCATTATGTTATTCTCTTTTTATTGTTATCTCCATGGTGTCAGCTGAAAGCAATGCCAGGCTACAGCAGATGAAAAATGAACTTGTTCTACAGTATGATGTACTGTGAGTTTAATTACTCATTAACTGAAGGGAACACCGATCCTTTCAGCCCACTTTAACTCCTGATTATCACCAAGTATTCAGTCTGTATGCAAGAACTAGCAAACATGTATTAAAGTTATGTGACTGACGCTAACCTGGATTTATCTGTATGCATGTCTGTATGTGCAGCACTTCCTGTCTGTTCACCTAGTCTCAGGAGCACTGGAGGTGGAGCTTGGCGAGGTGGGTGGGGCCTCTCGTAGGGTAACTGTAATGAAATCTGACGGAGGATCTTTCAGTGACAGAATGAAACATTCTGTGATCATTACCATCAACAGGAAGTAAGTATTAGCATAAAAATGCTCATCTGTCTCACCTGTCTCACCTGTCTCATCTGTCTCACCTGTCTCATCTGTCTCATCTGTCTCATCTGTCTCATCTGTCTCTCAGATCTCTGTCAATGCAGGTTGATGAGGAACATGCGAAGTTTGTCTCTCTGTTGCCGGGAGCATTTTCTCGTCTGTCTCCAGCCTCCTTTTTTATTGGTGGGCTGCCTTCAGGCAAGGAGGCCTATCTACCAATCAGATTGCAGGACTTATCGAGGATGTTCATAGGCTGCATCCAACACCTGGTGGTTGCCAGAGCGTAAGTCTTTTTCACATGCAAGCTGTGTCCCGATTCAGGGGCTGCATATTTCCAAGGCTGCATTCAAAGGCTGGATGCATCACTGCAGCCAAAGGCTCCTTTAAATGCAGTTTACAGGTGTGTCCCTCTTTTCTGAGGCTGAAGTTTTTAACTGAAATAAATCAAAGCCTTCATTTTTAAACTTAAGATAGTCAAAGGTTGATTTGAAGCTTCCTAGACCTTTCAAAACCAAATGGGTAGTTGAAATGTTAGGCAGAAGCCCCTGACACGTCTGCAGTCTTAGCACCCTTAGTGTCTTAGCACCCTAAGAATACACTGGTACACACTGGTACACACTGGTACACACTAGTACACACTGGTACACACTGGTACACACTAGTACACACTGGTACACACTGCCCAATGGGGAAGTAGACTGTTGAAGTTGAGGGAAAAGGGGTTTCTGGATTTGATTGGCCCATTGGTATTCTGAAGTCACCAGGGTTTTCAAATAGTATACTTACTTGTAATCTGAAACATGACCAGCAACTGTAGTGGGGAGCTTGCAGAACTTAACCAGCCTTATTTAACCGGGTTTGTCCTCTCTTGGCCTGAGATTCAGTACCGTGCAAAAGTCTTCAGCCAGTTTCTTTATGTTTTACGTCCCAAGAGCCAGACTTATTTTTAAAAGTGGTCCTGAGTAATAGTTCTCCCGGCTTTTGGAAGGTCTTTTCTTTGAACATTGGCTACTTTTTTACTCACTTTCAGTCCAGTCCTTTTACCTCATCATTTTCAGAGAATGTTTTTTTTCTGTTTCTTCGTTTAAGCATGAAAAAAGGCACTGAACTCAAAGGATGAGCCAGTGTTGTGTGTATAACAGACAACTTGCCAAAGAACCAATTTAAAATTGTAATACATAATTTGTACCCACTTTCTTTTGTTGACTCTATTAAAAAAAAAGATAGCACAGTTTGGCAGGTATAAAATAGTATTTTTGCACCAGTGATTTTTGCCAAAGTGCTATTAGCTGAAACTTGGCATGTGCATTGTATCCTAAAAAGATTCAGTTAATTCGTCTGCTTCTCACTCATGAGAAATGATCTCAATGAAAGCTTAGGGAGTAATGAGTCCAAGTTTGAAATGTTTGTTTCAAATGATCATCAGTGTGAACGGGAGAGAGGTACAACAGTGAAGTGCCACACGGTGACACAGTAAAACATGCCTGAGTGAGTTCAGGATGTCCTGAAGAATAAAGAATACCAGGTGTTGACTTTCAAGCTTGTTAGATTTCTAAAAATTCAGTTTTCATCTTATATTCTCTATTTGCACATTTCAGTGAATCCCTGCACCTGTTTCCCATTTCCTAGCCAAATATAAAGAAATGAGTGGTGCCTCAAGACTGCACGGTATTGTACATCAGGCATCGGCACCGATGAGGAGAATCTCCTTCTCTTTCAGTCAAAGGTTAAAAAAGAAATAGCAACAGGATTTATGGATCTCTGTCAGGAATGTGAAAGCATCTTTGGGTGGGTCCTGATTATTGGCTGCTGCTGCCAGTGTTACCTGGGAGTCAGGTGTGGCACTTTGTGTTGCAAGTATTAAGTTCACCAGATGTTTAACAGCTGATTTACCAGCTATTCGATTCGGCCTTCATAGGCTGTGTTTTCCAAAGGATGCAGCCCCTGAGCTGGGACACAGGTTAATATAGAGCAGCTGGGTTCTGTCTCTGTGGGTGACTGATTTGATTTTGTGGCTTTGTGCAGGCTTGTTGACCTTTCAGGAGCTGTGAAGTATGAGAGGGCGGCGTTTGACAGATGCGTGTTGGAAGAGCAGGCCGGGGATGTGGTGCTTCCTGATGACCAGGATGTATATCCAACTTCAGACCCCACTCATTTACCTCTACCTCAGTCTACACACTTGAGTGCCCGGTCACTGGAGGGTCTAACGGTAATTGCTATGTTCATTATTAATTATTGGTAATGCATTCAATATCATTGATGATTTTATTCAGCGTGGCTGTTTTTATTAATTCTCAGTTATTGCAGTGTGCTTCAAATGCAGAGCCAACATTTGTGCCGTCAGCAGTTCAGTTTGGCTTGTCCAAACACAGTCACATGACCTTCATCATCAATCCCAGCACAGTCCGAAAGAGGTGAGTCTCATTAACAGTGGCAGCAACTCTCAGGTCACAGAGGGGGCAGATGTGGTTAGTTCTGTGCTGTGTTTTTGCTGTGTCGTCTCCCTTGCGTCTCTGCTATTGTCTGTTCTCCTCCTCAGCGTGTCGATGAGGTTGTTATTTCGAAGCTGGGCCCTGGACGGGTTGATCCTCCTCCTGTCTGACTCCAAGCAGATGGACTTTGTTGTCCTCAGACTAAAGGAGGGGAGGTTGATGATGTCTGCTGACCTGGGGAAAGGCCCCGCTTCTGTCACCTCATCGGTCGCTGTTAACAATGGAGAGTGGCACACTGTGAGTGGATCGGACACCAGGCACTGCAGACAAACCAATATTAGGACAGTTAAGTAAAGCTTCGAGCTGAGTTGGCTGCCGGTTTTGATGAGTTTGAATGCGTGTTGTTCACTGTGTCTCAGGTGACTGCGGAGGTGGGCCAGCGGTTGATGTCAGTGTCTGTCAACAGTTTGAAACCTGAGTCCATCTCAGTCAAAGGAAACCAGCTGGATGTGGACAATAAAGTTTTCCTTGGAGGAACACCTCGCACTGTAACCAGCAGAAGGATCAGAGTATGACTGCTTTTCACTGTTTACGCACCAAGGACACAAACATTTGTACCACATGTACTCATGATTTGATTTTTTTGTCTGTATCAGTCAGAGGAAACATAGGTGAGCCAGGTGTTTCTGACTCAATCCGAGCCCTCTGATTGGAGAATGTTCTTATATCAGTAAATCTCTCCTTCTGTCTGTCCACTTGTCTTTCTCCCTGTCTGGATCTCAGGATAGCGGCAGTTTTCCAGGTTGTGTCCGGTCAGTCAGTTTGAACGGTGTCGTGCTGGATCTGTCTAAGCCAGCGTCACAGCATGATGTCACCTCCTGTTTCAGCAGGGACCAGACAGGAAGTTACTTTAATGGAAGTGGATATGCTGAACTGAGTAAGTTGAACTACACTGAAGCAGAGATGCAGACTGATCACTCTGATATTGTCTGTACAGCCTTTATATATAGTTCATAGGAAAAGCTACTTTCGGCTTTCCCTTATTCACAAGGAGTTGTAATTTTGAAAGCCTATTGTTAGTGTAGTTGGAGCGAGACAAATGACAGCAAGTTCTCATTAACAAACTGCATCCATAAACTGTGCAGGTGGGCTGCACAGACACCTGCTAATTGCTGCTATGTAACATTAATATGTTCTAAAAGGCACCAACAGCAAAAAACACTTATCCAGAGGTCCAGTTCAGTCACTCAAAGACTAACAAAGATGAGGCCTAGCAAACAGAGACCTTTCAGTCATAGACAGTATAAAAGTACAGTTAGACACAGAGGTGGAAACTGTCCATAAAAAATTAGCTCTCCATAGACTTTTAGATGTTTTCCTACAAAGTCTAATCTGTCAGGAAAGTGTCCGATTACTTTTGAGCCTCTGAAAATGGGGAATAACGTATAAAAATGGCTGTAGTTCCTAAACTGTTAACCCAAAGTTTTTGCCAAGCCCCTAAAAATAAAGCTGCATTTCAGTCATATCTCCATCTGTTTTTGCTTAATTGCATTTGAAAAATGTTCTTATTTATTATATCATCACTTAATTTAATTTATACTTTATTTTACTTTAAATTAGTGTGTACCTTAGATATTTCTTCTGTTTTATTGAGCTATTTATTGACTTTCTGCTTTTTCACTGAGCTACACACAATTATACTTACATGTTACGTGTGTTGTGTTTAATATAAGGATTTCCTTTTTATGGTTTCCTGCGCTTATTAATACTGTTAAAAGGTAAATATGATCTGATCACATGCTGTGTGTGCTTCTGCAGTGCATGACGGGTATAAAGTTGGTTCTGACATGACCGTGTCTCTGGAGTTTCAAACGAGCCAATCAGCAGGAGTGTTTCTTGGAATCAGCAGTGTGAAGGTTGATGCTATTGGACTGGAGATGATCGACGGACAGGTGAACAGTGACAAAGGAGTGACTGGCCAACCCATTCCATACACTATGTACAATACCAGTCAAGAGTTTGGACTCACTGAGGGTGTCCAAACCGTTGACTGGTACTGGATACAGGAATGGGTCTAACACTGAGCCCCTCTGTTATTTTCACTTCCACTTGTTCAGTTGAAGTTGTAGATTTATACAAAGTTTTAATTGGGCAAATAAAGTTTTAGTTGTGTAAATAAACTTTTATTTGTAAAAAATAAAGTTGCATCTGTTTTTCTCCTCAGGTTGTTTTCAATGTGAATAACGGGGCAGGTCGAGTGTCGGTGCGCTCTTTTGGTCAGATGCTATGTGACGGACAGTGGCACCGCCTGCTGGCCCGAAAAACCAAACACACCCTCAGTTTAACTATAGATGGGTTAACTTTCACCACCTCAAACCCCTACCCACAATCCACCTCTGCTGAAACTAACAACCCCATCTTCCTGGGAGGATATCCAGGTGAGACCCTTTTAACTGTGACAGATGCTCACACGTAAGCAGAATTAACAACTGTTAACACACCTGTAGCTAATTTTAAGCTGTCTGTCTCTCTGCTGCAGTGGGTGTCAAACAGAACTGCCTGTCGACCAGCTCCAGCTTCAGAGGGTGTCTGAGGAACTTGCAGCTGTTTAAGTCTCACCTGACCAAGGCTCTGGATCTGAGTTCTGCTCACTTCTTGCTGGGAGTGACCCCTAACTCATGCCCTGTTTCCTAGCAATGCCCTGCAAACCTGCGGAGCTGTTTTATGAAGCAGAAGTTGCGATATCATGTGCTGATTGTGTAGTGTGAATCCCTCTGTTAGAGCAGCTGATTATTGCTGTCAGTTTTGGTTTTCTGTACTCTGAACTTGAATAATTAAAGATCATCTTAACATGAATGTATTCAGACTTTTTTTTTTCCTGAACAGAGTAACTTCAGATTCAGTCTGTAAACACAAACAGTTGTTCTTTTGACAACATCCAGTCATTAAACCACAGAAGAAACACAAGTCTGGTCATCAAATCATTTTGTTTGAGTTTTTGATTAAAGGCACATTTTGTGTTTTAGCTCAGGCTGAGTCCATCCTATCCCATCTACCCATTTTCTTAACTGCTTATTCAATTCAGAAGTGCTAGGTGGAGGGTCCAGTCTATCCAAGCTGTGGTATTTTCCTGCATAGGGTGAAAGATTGCAGCCTGGTCACCAGACCATATGAACTCGTCGTTCACCCATATTGAATATTGCACATTTACATATCAGCTGTCCCTGCACTGCAGTGGATCAGTAAAGCATCTGAATTCCTGCCAATTCATCTGTCTGTCTCCCGCTCCACTTTCCCCTGACTCATGTATAAGACCCAAAATACTTAAACTCTTTTGGCCGCAACTCATTTGGCCGCAACTCATTCTAACCCAGAGTGGGTACTGCAACATTTTGTGGTGCAAATTTGGAAACGTTTTGCTAATGATGCATTCCATTTACTCGGAAATCAGATGTCGGCACTAAGAGTGATGCCACGCCTGAGCTGACTGCACTTGGAAATCATTCTAATAGTAAAATTGGAAAAACAAGAAAATTTTTGATTTGTTTTGCTCCTAGCAAGACAGAGGTAGAGTCATTTATCCATAATTAGGAATACAGTGCAATTTTTGCACATAAACATATTGCTGCAGCATGTTCATGGATAGAATTTTTTCTCTGTGCATGGATTTTTGAAAAAAATCTTGAATTTCCAACTGTCCAAGTTGGGAATCCAACTTGAAGGAATGGTTCAGCTGAAAAATCTGATTTGGAAGTTGCACTTTCCAACTTCCCAGTCGCCCGCCTCAAAGCGTTTTATATTGTAAGGTAAAGATCATAAAATACATGTTGAATCATGTTTTCTTTTACAACACTTGGATGGCTGCGTGCGTGTGTTACTTACATGGGGAACACCTGGCACCGGGAGGCACTATGATGCTGATGCTGAGTAGAAAAGCGCTATATAAGAACTAGTCCATTTACCATCTTGGTGCCAGACCTGCCGCACCTTCAGGAGTCTCCTGGAGTCCGTGCCTCGACAGGTCAGACCTGCTCTGGCAGCACGTGAGGAACCAACACACTATTAAGTAGGTGGTCATGATGTCATACCTGATTGGTGTAAGTATGTTTGTATGCACATGTGTTGTTAGGTCCATAAGATTTTGGATAGTGACAAAAATTTGCACTGGCCAGATCAACAGCAAGCACCCAAGATCAACACAAAAAAATTCCAAGAGGATCTTTTTTCTCTCCATAGATAGAAATTCTAGTGTTACAATTCTTTTATTACCTGCCACAGTGGTCAAGAAATAACCTCCTCCAGGGTAGACATGACAGCACTGACTCGTGATGTCAGAGCACCCATTACATACCATAAGTAAAACACCTGGGTCTCAATTGTGGCACCTCATTTGTGTCTTCATTCCTGCAGCCAAGACTTCACCGGTCAGCTAAAAATCATTTTGTATTACAGTGGTGTGGTCTGGCTTCCATGCAAGACCTTTAACTTTCACACCTCTTAGATTTTTTTTACACAGAAGCAGCATGTCATGATGCAAAAGCCCTCTTTAACAATCGGTTCAGCCTTTCTGATCTAAAAACGCTGCATCCTTTAAAGGGTCCAGCCCTGAATTGGGAGACATCTGTCTCTTACACATCTGTAACTTTTCATCATGAGGTGATGGTCAGTGTGATACCAAGAGAGCAGAAATCTGTCTGTGATACAACACTAAAGAGAACGGTCTGTGATCAGGGGATGTGATCAGTTTGTAATTTAATAAATAAATGGATACAGAAATTAAAAAAAAAAAAAAAAAAAAAAAAA
>VUQJ01001061.1:32522-45576 GCA_015108635.1 Andinoacara biseriatus
AGATGAATCATTCACCATCATTTTCATGGAAAGCTTAGCAGATGGCACATTACTATTGCATTATGGGTAAATACAAAGCAAGTTTTAGCTGCTATGGGTATTCTAGCAGTTGTACTGTTTTGTTTGTTATACAGGAAACTGTTTACATCAGATGGTCATAGTAAAGATCAAGTTTCTCACCAGGTAAAGCTAGCTAGAAGCACAATCTTTTTTTAAATATCTGCTGAATATTTTGTAAAGCTGCTGTCTCCCAAAAAGGAGGAGCAAGCACACCTGAGTCAGCTAGCCAATCAGACATCCACCTTAAAGTGTTGGGGAATGAGGTGTGGGAAGGGGCTAATATAAGTAACTACATCAGAAGGCTGATTTGTAGTGAAGGTTTTTCCAGCTCTGGTTGTCTGCTGCTATGGAAACATGTGTCTCTCACATCTCTTGTTTATGCAACTTTCAGTCAAATCTAATCATCTAATCACACTATCACACTAGTGCTAACTCAGCCATTGGCCCCACCCTCAGTGAAATAGGCAGGTGATGCTGTGTATGTGTGTGTGAGTGTCCATGCATGAATGTGTGCACATGTAAATGCTCAATTCATCGGTGCCCAGTGGAAGTTGCAGCGAACAGTGTCGTTTCTGGCTCTGCAGGCTGGACTACAATTCCTCAGGCCTCCAGATTCAGTCCTGAAAGACAGACAGAAGGAGTTGTAAGACACGATAGAAGAATATAATCTATTGAACTATAGTGTGTCTACCCACTTTATATATATATCTCTCTTTATAGCCCTTTATAGGCTTCATTACTCTGTTCACTCTGCAGGTGAAGCTTCACTGCTGCACCTATCACGAAAAAAAAAGGTTTCTGGCACTCATTTTAGATCAGAAGATTCCATTCCTGGAGATTGGGATTTTGAAGCCAGGACGGTGTGATTCTGATAGCTGGTGCAATTCCTTCTCTGTTTATTCAGTCACTGATGTCCCCAACATGCAGGTTGGTCTGTAAGTGGGTAGCTTTGAGGCTTAGTTTGTACTAAGAGAGTGAGACTGGGACTGAAAGTGGGTGTTAAATTTTTTCTTTCTTTCTTTTTTTTATATTTTTGCTGTTCAGGGCATTTTTCAATCATGTCTTAAAGTGAGGTAAACAACTCTAGATGAAAGAGGCATGAATAATCCAACCTAATAAGATTTCCACTGTGATTTTTGTTTTTGTTTTTTATTGCGTAGGAAGCTCATTAAAACATGAACCTTTTGAAAGCCAAAGTCTGAAAGGGTTTTATGATAGCACAAATTCATATTATTCCACTTTTTATTAATTTGAATCTTATAAGGATTACATAAAGGGTGTAACCAACTATACAACAGCTTTTTTTCCAACTTGAGTCCCAACTTGTCTTTTTTCCATTGATCATTTAGCCACAAAAGAAGATGATTGTGAAGATTATAAATTTATGAAAAGCCAAGCAGTGACATTTCGCTCAGTGGCCTTTAAGACAGTTTAGGACATGATGTGAAATGAGTTTTTGAAAGCTATTCTAACTAAAGGATTAGATAGAATATTGTGTGTGTGTGTGTGTGTGTGTGTGTGTGTGTGAGACATGCTGTATAAAGTGCTCTGAGTAGAAAAGTGCTATATATTTGAATGGACCATGTGTTGTGATGTTAATCAAAAAAGTAATGCGTTACACATTACTCGTTACTTAATTATTTACTGGAAAGAGTAATTAGTTATGCTACTCATTATCTGACTTAAAATGCATTGTCACATAATTAGTTATGATACAAGTCTTGGCTATAGTCCCACATGCCACCACAAACTTGTATTCTAATGAAAACACAAACGGGCTTCCTTTTGGTGTTTAAGTCTGAACACAAAGAAAAGTTTAAAAGCAGTCCAAAGAGACTTCAAAGTGATTGACACAAGGATTCTACTGTAGAAATATGTACAGGTAGAAACAGAAGCTACAACGCTGCAAGCCTTACTGCTAATCGCTGCTTTTCTTACCTGTTGAAGGTCAGGGTCTGGCTGCTTGGCTAGAGTCCGAAGACACTCGGCTTTAACATCACTCTGGGTTCTTGGCTAACTTTATCTTAGCATGCTGTACATGTAGATGCTTGCAAGGAGTTGAAGTTGTGTTATCAGTGTAATCAGCGTATCAGACCCATAGCTCATGAAGTCATGAAGTGCATAGAGCGACTGGTCTCCAAGGACATCAGGAACCACCTCCCTCCCTCCTTTGACCCCCACCAGTTTGCCTATAGAGCAACAGAGGATGCCATCGCAATAACACTTCAGAGTGCTGAGCCACCTGGAAAACCAGAAGAGCTATGTGAGGATACTCTTCGTGGACTACAGCTCAGCATCTAACACAGTTATCCCGGATATCTTAACCTCCAAACTGATAAAACTGCAGATCCCCCTTCCCACCTGCATCTGGATACAGCACTTCCTTGTTCACCGCCCACAATCTGTCAGATGTGGCCCCCCATCTCTCCTCCACACTCAGCACGGGTTCCCCTCAAGGCTGTGTGTTCAGTCCTCTACTGTATGCCATCTACACATATGACTGTACTCCAACTCAGACAACCAACATCATCATCAAATATGCAGATGACACCACCGTGGTTGTGCTCATCTCAGGAGGGGATGAGACAGCATCCAGGGCTGAGGTAGGAAAACTGTCACACTGGTGCTCAGTGAACAATCTGACACTGAATGCTGTAAAAACCAAAGAACTGATAATGGTGAACACGTAGAAACTGTCACCACCTTCAGGTTCCTCGGCACCCACATCTCAGCTGATCTCTCCTGGACTCAAAACACCAAGACCCTGGTTAAGAAGGCTCAGCAGCAGCTTCACTTCCTCCATGTCCTCAGGGAAAACCATCTGGACAAGAAGCTGCTGATGGCCTTCTATCGTTCCTCAGTGGTACGTAAGCTCCACAGCTGAAAACAGGAAAGGAGTGCAGAGGGTTATCAGCACCACCCAAAAGATCATGGCTGCCCTCTGCCCTCCCTGGAGGACCTATCCAGAAGCAGCTGCCTCAGGAGAATCAGTGCAGTCACAGGAGACCCCTCGCATCCTGCCCACAACTGGTTTGACCTGATACCCTCAACATGGCATTTCAGTTCAATCAAATCACACACCATGAGACTCACCAATAGTTTATTCTCCTGGGCCATACAGACCGCAAATAGTGCTACACACTCTATGTGTGATGGGTTAAATGCAGAGACTGAATTTCACTGCATGTATATGTATGTGACAAAGCTTTCATCTTCTTTTTCTTCTTCTTCTAGATAATGACCCCCCCCCACACACACACACACACACAAAAACCCAAAACATAAAAAACAAACAAAAAAAGAAGCAATCTGTGAAATTTAATGTATAGTTTTGTGTGTATTTTTGGTGTATATTTAATGTGTATTTTATGTACAGTAATGTACAGTTTTTATTTGTACAGTCAGTTTTTTTCTACTTATTTATTTTAATTTCCCTATATTTTAGCACAAAGAAACAGACTTTGTAGTGGAGCATGCACAATTTTGTTGTACCATGTACAATAACAATAAAAGCCTATTCTATTCTATTCTATTCTATTCTAATGCAGTTGTTTCTGTCCTGAATGCAATTTATGTAATTTGGGCTCTCATCCTTTTGAGCATAAAAATAAAGATAATGCCCATATTGCCACTCCTCACACATTTTAGACTGCTCCACCATTTTCCTCCTCCTGTGCAGAGTGCAGACAACTGAAGGACCTTTGTAATGCAGGTAACAACTTAATTCAATTAAATTTTATTTATATAGCATCAACTCACAACACAGTCGCTTCAAGCTGCTTTATATTGTAAGGTAAAGACCATACAATAATACAAAGGAAACTCCAACAATCAAAACTACCCTTTATGAGCAAGCAGGCAACAGTGGGAAGGAAAAACTCCCTTTTAACAGGAAGAAACCTCCAGCAAAACCCGGCTCAGGAAGGGGCAGCCATCTGCTGCAACTGGTTGGGGGTGAGGGGAGAGAGAGACAGGACAAAATATACTGTAACTGTAATTACAATTGTGCATTATTGAAAAATGTAATGTGATTACAGTAACGTGTTACTTTGGAATGCGTTACACCCAACAATGGAAATACCAAATTTAGTGACAAGGTTTTCTGAACTTCCAAAAATCTTATCGAAGTACATATCACACAGAGAAATATTAATTCTTCTGTGTTTTTTACAAAATTATAATCATGAAGGCTGCAAGTGTACTGCAAGGTTGGCATTTGTAATGCACCAGTCATTGTCAGGGGGATGACATGATGCTTTAAGCTTTGGAAAGTGATGGTCAAATGATGTAGAAGTATTTATTTTAGAGCAAAAAAACCCCAGTCCTGTTCTATATTCTAGATAGCTGGAGATAGCTCCTGATACATTGATGGGAGTGTGAATGTGTGTGCGAATGTTAGATAGAAAGCACTTAGATGTAGAAAAACGCAAGTGCTTGTGTGAATCTATGGGTGAATGTTATAAAAATGCATTTTGAGTATCCTGAAAGCACAGGTTAATATTTGTAGATTTACAGTGTGGAGATAATTTTGCTCAAGCCTTAGCTTAACATAAATTTGAAGAAGTCATTAAGGGTCCACTCTGGGGTCACTGGGACACGATATTGTACTAATATTCGAGATTTTTAAAACAAAACTGAATATGACCACCAGAGGCAGCACCTTAACCTAATGTTAGGAAAGTGTAGCATGCTAATGGGACAACTGGACTCTCAGCAGTAAAAACAAAGCACGATGCATGTTTCACTTTGGAAACACCCAACCTGGGGTAGAATCTGTTCTCATACAGGTTGAGAGCACCTGGAGCCAGGTGGGAAGGAGTTTTGCCATTAAAGCCATGCATGTTAGGTTAAATGGTGATTCCAAATTGGTCACAAATGTTGAGCGCTTAAAGTGCATAGAATAAAATAGTGTGTGGGTGGATGCAGCTTGTAGGTTAAAGTGCTTTGAGCGGCCAGTAGAAGTTGAAAAGTGTGATATAAATGTACATTTCCTAAAATTATATCACACTTGAAAGGGAAATGAATAACATAAGCATAACTGTTAGAATAGCATGGCTGGTCGGCGATTTGAGTTCAGAGGATGGTGTGTCCTGATGACAGCAGGATCGGTCTTTGATTTATCACTGATCACTGAATTTCTTTCTTTCTGAAAGTTTTCTCACTTTTCACTACAATAAAATAGTTACATTATTGCAGGTTTTCAGTAGCCAATCATAATTCCTGCCTGTCCTGGGTCCCTCAGGACATTTCCATCACTGATTTGTTCAACATGCAAGCAGACTTTTATGAATGCTGCCATGCTCCAGTCAGCCAATCAGCAACATATCTGCAAACATCTGTAGGGGTGGGGGCCAAAACCACCCTGTTACCTGATATCATTCATTAGTCACATGATCAGGAGAGACCTCGGTCTCTTTATGGACAACGACTCGGGTGACGGACAGCTCAGGATGCTGCCGCTGCGCCTCACTGAGCGCAGCTGCCAGGGCCTTCAAGAGAGACACAAGGGTCAGAGCCTGGGACGTATCTCTAAGAACCAGGTCCAGAACAAGGTCTGGCTATAGGTACTGGACTTCCCAGGACTTATCTGGATGTGTTTAACAACCTCTCTGTCCCCCTGCCTTGTACACACGTTACAGAAACAGCGATAATCAAGTTACCTGGTTGTGGTCGATTTCTGTGTCTCCAGAAATCACAATCCTCTTCTCGATTCTTGTTTCTGAAATTCCCCCTTTTGCCATCTGAAGAGGAGATGGAGAGAAACATCAGAATTGACTGAAATCTTTTCAGTTCTACTGTATGTCTTGTGTGTCTACTGTTTATCGTGTTTCTTTCACGTTATGTGGTGTTACTGGGGACACTCTGGGTGGCTGTGGCTCAGGAGGTACAGCAGGTCATCTACTAATTGGAAGGTTAGTGGTTCAATTCCTGCTGCTCCAGTCTGCATGCCAAAGTATTCTTGGGCAAGATACTGAAGATACCAATGCCTCCATTGAAGTAAGAGTGTGTGAATGTTAGATAGAAAGCACTAAGCTGCAGAAAGAAGTGCTTGTGTGAATGGTGGTGCTCAGCTAAAGTAGAAAAGGACTATATAAGAAGTAGTCCATTTACCATTTATTGCCATGACAATGGTGTAAATTGTGGTTACCTTGGTAATGTGAGTGGTGGTAGTGGTGTTGGAGGTCTCGGTGGTAAAGGTCTGTGAGCTCAGCAGCAGACCAGCAGGAGTATCAGATTCTACTCGGCTCTGAAAGAATATAAACATCAGTCTAGCAAGAACAGTGATAACCAATGTTGTACTGATGAAACACAAGATATTTGGTTCAACTCATATTTACTACACATCTTTCGATTGATTAAAGCACAGACGGAACTTTTAGATCACTTCATTGGAATTCTTTTCACCTGAGTAAACACTATAAACTGCCCTTTTTAACCAAAGAAATAGGCTCCCTCACCCCTGGAACTTCGTACGTGAGAGTCTTCCTCATCACTGGCACCTCCTGAAAGAAACAAAATTAAAGTCATATAATGCTTTACAGCCAGCATCACATGACCCACTGGTTAATGAAGGCCCATTTTGATGTCTTTTGCCTTTATTTTGGTATATTGAAACCTGACATGTTGAAAAAGGGGATCTGGCTGTGAAACTTGTGAGTCCTTAATTTACATAATATGTTAATTTGGTCTTCAGTAAGATCTGAAACTAGCCACTGGGTGATTTTCCCACAAACCTCTTTTAAACCTTTTTACACAGGTTAAGGTGCTCCAAATTGGCTTCACTTTCAAGACTTGGTAGCCTTTCCCATGTTTGATATACTGTCTATGTTTCTACAAGCAAAATTATGAAAAACAGAAATGTCAGACTACAGTTTGAAAATCATTTAAACTCTGGTCTGAAATTGTGATGCATTTATGTCACCAGAAGATGGTGGCATTCTGTCTGTTCACTGCAGCAGAGTTTACTCGTGAAGGTTAGACTCCGAGGAGTAATTGGTGTTTTAGTTTTTTCTCCTCTGTAGGCTCACATAAAGTGCCCCGAGATAACCTTTGGTGTCAATCTGTTCCATGTGACTATGATTGACTTTGTTAGTGCAGGATATCCTGGAGCAGATTTCTCAGGGAAAGGTGTAATTTAGAACAAATAACAATAACAGGAGTCGCTGGATCAGAAATCATTGAGCGGGTCACACAGGGACAGGTGGGGCAGATATAATTCAGAAAGTAACTGGAGCGAGGGTCACTGGACCAAAAGTCACTGGGTAGGTGGGGTAGGAGCAGTTTTGGGCTGGTGTAACTGGGGCAAGGGTAACGAGATCAGGAATCACTGGGGCAGGTGTATTTGGGACAGCTGTGTTACCTCCTGTAGTGATTTGGACTCATCGTCATCCCTGTGGGCCGATGGTTGCATCTCATGGGCCAAGTGGCTGGATGCGGGGTGGAGTAAAGAGGGGGGAGGGGAGTTTTCTTCAAACTGCCACCCTCCTTCATCTTCCTGCGAGTCGTCTGAGTCTTCATTGTCATGGTAATGAAGAGTCCCAGGTTCTTGGGAGTCCAGGACAGTGCAAGCTTGCTCCTGCTCACAAAAGCTAACTGCTGTCTTATTATTAATGTTATCCTGATTTGTGTCGTTAGCGTCGGGGGTCTGAGCCTGTCTGACTGCTGCCTCTATGGCCTCCTCCACTGCTGCTTGCACTAACACACTTATAGCATCCTCACTAGCCTCACTAGCATTGTCATTGCTACCCTGGCTGCTGGGCTCATAGCTGATATCATCATCATTGTTATCATCATCATTATCATCAACATCATAATCATTTTCATTATGTTTACTTTTTGGACTAATAGCCTGGCCAGCATCATTAAAACTGTCACAGGCCCATTGCTGTGTGCTATCATCAACACTCGAAATGCCAACCCCTGCTGGAGGGGCTGGAGGGTTACTAAAGGGCATGCCCACATGACTTCCTTTTGCTACCTTACGCTGCTCCGTCATTGGCTGGTCCTGGTCATGCAGCTCTGTCACTAGCAGGACCGTCTCCACCTTCTCTGAAGTCTGAAACAAGAAGAAAAAAAATCACAGAACATCAGGTGATTATTTTAACATGTGAAGTCTCCTGGTTAATGGCGCCGCACGTGTGTCATTCTGCTGCAAACAGTTTTGAAGGCCTGATGTGAATGAATAGATCTTTCATGAGTAAACAAAATAAATTCAAGGAGAGCTCATTTGAAAGAACCAAACATAATTTATTGAAGTACGGAGTTTGGGTAATATTCGGTGATTATTCAGAGCAGAGTCCCAACAGTGACAGGAAATAGAAAAGCAGCTGCCAGACTCTAGACGCTGGTGGTGCTGGAAATGGAGCAGGTGGAGACCTGCACCACGCTCTCTGAGTGACCAGGACACGGTGGAAATGGAGAAGAGGCAGGTTCCACAAATGAAAGTCTGCAAGGCAGAATAACAGATGAGCACAGAGATTTAAAGCACAGTGAACAGAGATGATTGAAAGAACATGACTGGACCGGATGATGACAACCGAACTGAATTTGATAGTGCGGGAGAGTGGAAGTGTCTTGAAGAATAGACTAACAGTCCAAGAACCCAAGCAGGCAGACAAGTGAATAAAGATCTTATTCACTGAACTTAAACACAAGCTGCATTTCAGTGAGGAAAGATAATTTGCACAAAATGAAGATGTACATGTCCCAACAATGTCCCAACAATAGTAAGAAGCATGCGTTTTGCCTCAGAACACCACCATAGCGGATTGTAAACCAAGCAATCAATTTGTAATTTAAGGGCAGACATTCAGCGTTAATCAAAGGGGTTTCAAAAAATTACAGCCATTTTTACACATAGTCTCCCATTTTAAAGGTTCAAAATTAATGAGTCAATTGTCAGTTTCAAGGCCAGGTGAGACCTGTTCCCTTATTATTTGTGACAAATGAAGTTCACTCAAAGTACTGAATTTGTATTTTACAGCTTTTCATTGTAATTTTAATGTCATTTTAAATATGAGGCCCAAAAAGATGTTAGCACAAGTGAGGGAGACCCTCATTAGGGTTAAACATTAGAAGTGACCAAATCAACAATCTGGCGCATTGTTAGAATAAAGAAAATGTACTGGCCTGCTTAGCAACACCAAAGTCCTGACAGATGCCAGAGGACAACTGAAGTGCATGATGACAGAATTATTTCCCTGGTTAAGAAAAACAACTTCAGAACATTTAACCAAGACAGGAACAGTCGAGGAGGCGGGTGTATCATTGTCAAGGTCTGCAATCAAGAGACACCTTCATGAAGTGAAATACAGAGAGTATACAGCGAGCTGCAAACCACTGATTGGACTAAATAACAGGAAGGGAAGATTAGACTGTTAGACTGTTCTGTTTCATTACAGAACAACACGACCACTATGGACCTGTGGACTCAAGAATTACTACTAAGGAGTTTGAGGAGGTGGTCGCTGAGCTGAGGCAATATGCCCAGTGGATTATCCATGCTAAAGACAGTTACAAGAGACTTTTGCAACTTCTCTTTACTTGTGGACTCATTTCCTCCACGCCCTGGCTTCAAGCATGCCCTGTCACTGCTTCGCTAGTACACTGCTTCACATAGGCCACCCAGTCAAGAGAAGAAATTCATCCTCACTGCTCCGCTATCCCACCCCAAAACCACTGCCCAGCTGAGGCTCTGCTGCCCGGCTTGCCAGTGAGGGCAGCCTCTTCTTTGCCTGCCTCCTCCACTTCCAGGAGGAAACGAGGTTCTCGCCATTGGTGTTTGACACAGCTGTCAGAGGCAACTCTCCAGCTCACGCCCACCAACAATGTGAGCTCTGCACAGCCCCAGCTTAGTGACGCTGTGTGCCCTACGCAGCTTCAGCTTGCTCTTGCCTCTCTGCCTATGTGTGTCAGCACTGGGCCATTAGAAACCTTTACCTCAGTAAGTAAGACTGCTTCGTTTCTTGAGACTTTGTCTCAGCCTAAACCGGCCACCTCTGAGACTGACTGTTTAGTTTTTGAACGGGTGGATCGTAACAAAGCATCATGTTGTGTTCCCAAACCGGTCGTTAATAATAAAACTCCACGTTGTGTGTCAGTACTGGCAAATTTTGAAACGGGCTCCTGTTTTGCAGACTAAAACTGTGTTTGACTCTAAGCAGGTCATCAGAGACCACCAAGTCATCAGAGTCACCACCATCATCAGAGTTATCCGAGTTATCACAGTGTTCAGAGTCGGCTTCTGCAGCGCGTCTTCAGAGTCGTCTCAGCCTCTTCAGTCTTTAAGCTCTTCTGCACCAGCAGCAGAAGTGCTGCTTGCGTCAGAGTCTTCAGAGCTCATCCAGTGTCTGAGCTGGTGGTTGAGAGGGCTGAATAGTTCCAGCCAAAGGAGCCTGCACCTGAGGTCAAGGGTCCCAAGCCACCTGAACCTGCACCTGAGACCTGGGTCCTGGGTCCATGATTTCCTAGAGCGCTGCTTTGTCTTCACATCTGGTCACACGGCCGGCCTCCCGAGTTGCTCTCCCTCGGCCGCTGACCTCCCGGCCAGCCTCCTGATCTGTTATGTCTCTGTTCTGCATTCTTATATTAGACTGTTCTTCCCAGCTTTGTGCTGCTGCATTTTGTTTTTGTCCTGGCTCCCTGTGTTGGTCTTTGTTTTTGTTCTTGGTCTTGCTCAAGAACTAAGTATTAAAGTCAAGTCAAGTTCATGAATGCCTTCAGAGTCCTGCATTGGGGACTACACTCTGCCTGCCACACAGCTCATTTCATGACAGAATAGTGAGGAAAGGGGAGGGGGGCTGAGAGAGCAGATAAAATTAGAATGTAAAGACAGCCCAGTGAGGGTATGGGCATGGGGAAGGCCAAAGCAGGGTGGAGTAGGGAGGAGATCTGTACAGGGGTGTGCTTTTTAACCTCCCTGAAGCTTGCAGGGGACTGTCGATGGGTTGCAGAGATACCATAGTGGAAATGTGTCACATTAGCATTGCTTGTGAATGGGCATGGAGAACCCACACTGCATTAAGCAAAATTTCGGTCCTCTTGTGTATTTGAGTGTAGAACTCAAGTGCATGAACAGCACTGGAGACTGAGACTGGCTAGCTGTTGCAATTGCTATGCATTGAGACTGGGTGCTGGATTGGTATTACTGGCAGCAAGCAGCTGCAGTGAGGAGGACTGGTTATGCAATCCTGGCACTCATATAAATCCAGATGATAAATCTAGATGATCTTCTAGGATGTCACTGAATCTGGCATCTTTGAAAACACAATTAAAAGGCACTTAAGACACTATTGCATGAGTGGGAGTCTTAAAGGGAGAATGGCAGAAGCGCACTGAGATTTAAACCACAGGGAACAGACGCTGATTAGCTCACAGAAGGCAGGCAAGAAAATAACTGGACCAGAGTGATGATGACAGAATTGCAGCTGGCAGCGTGAGAAAGTGGAAGTGATTTGAAGAATAGTCTAGTGGCTCAAAAGCCCAGGAATTCACACTGAAAATGAAATAGCGATCTTCCTTACTGAAATTATGCAAGAGTTTCATTAATAATAATGGACTGTTTTTACGTCATAATGACAGGAGCTGAATAGGTCCAGTTTAAGGCATAGTGGAATGTTGTTTGCCACAGAAGCATACGGTACTGCTATTTTTTACTGGTATTGCGCTGTACATTGTACATTGTTCTGTACACTGTAAACACTGAATTCTTTTATACTTCAAACACCATTCCTGTAGTATCCATAAAGTCTGAACCTTTCTGCTATTACCAACAGCACATTCTTGTCCAAGTGTTTCCAATATATTTCTGGAGATAAATATCTTATATTACTACTTAAATACCGTTAAAAACTCATTGGTCATCATTATATCTGTATGACACTATCTTTAAAGACATGAAATCAGAATAATGGATGAGCAGGTGGATGAGTAGACAGACACATAGACATACAACTGGACAGTAAGAACGACAGCTGGAGAGAAAGGCACCTTCTGCAGGTTGTGTTCTCTGATGGTTTGATGTTCTCTGGCCGACTTCAGCAGAGCCATCAGCCCAGGAGACATGTCATCAAATGTAGGTTTAGGCTGCACATACCAAACAAACAAAAAAACAACAGTTACAGTGAAAACAGCTAAACAAGGAAGAGACTTGCGATTAAAATAATTTAAAAAGTCACTAGAAACTGCAGCCATGCAGGGGACACAGTGGGGCTATGGCGGGCATATCTGAAATCAGCCTTTGATTACAAACCACTGTTTTTGTTTTTTTTTATTTGTCTTAAGCCTCCTTGTACCTATACTTCTCTTTCCTACTTTATGTCAATCTGTCTCAATTTCTAAAATGCAGCTGGAGGAGAAGAGCTTGATGGAGGAGCTATGGGAGAGATTGCACAAGTGTGTCTTATAACATAACAATATACCATTTTCCATTCATTATATTAGTTATTAAAGTTGATCAAGTAAAGCTGACTTTCACAGTTTTTCTGGGTAGGTAGGTTAGGCCTGTACCACGAAGCTGAAATTCAAGGTTCACTTATCCGAACATTGGTAGTCCTGCTAAGCAATGACACGAATGTGGTTATGAACTCAGTCAACTCAGGGCTTCCCAATCTAGCTACGGGCATGTTCATGTAAATGGAGCGATGTTGGCAGCAAATTACCAGTGAGAAACATGGACAGTCCCACTTGCAACAAAGCAACATATTTTAAGGTGAAAAAGAGCAATATAATAATAATATCAGAAAATAACCCCAAAGAGGTTAAACACATAAAAACCGAAGACAGATACTGCAGTCAAAGCAGTGATGTATGGGTGTGTATGACGGGCAAAGTGTTGCACAGTATGTGTCATGGTTGCTGTTGGGGAAAATTTATTGTGAATCGTCTCTACCGTGACCAGTGTTTCCAACTAAAAATTTTCATGAAGTCATTTCACTGTCTCTCTAATCATTAGTAGGCTCTATGGTAGAGGAGAGTTTTCTAAACACCCGTCTCG
>VUQJ01001063.1:14976-24998 GCA_015108635.1 Andinoacara biseriatus
TTGTGACGTGGCCACCAAACCTGCTAATGAGCTGGGCGTCCAGCAGCAGCTTCAGCACAACATCTTGTTCTCACTCTTGGGCCTGGCATCAGCTCTGGCTCTGCTGTGCTGAGTTTCTGGGCCCGATAGCCGGAGCCAGGCCCTGGAGGCCCTGGGGATAACAGCCAACTCTACAGAGCGGAGCCTGCAGGCCACCATATCTGCTCTCACAGATTTGTAACGCAGCCTCGCTCTCCAGCAGGGAGGTAGTGGAGGTGGGCTTCAGACAGCTAGAGCCAGGACAGATGCTGGGCTTAGTGGGGCCACAGCAGGAGTGGCAAATGGAGGGTGGGATGCTGGGGCTGATGTAGATGATGATGCAAGGGAAAGAACAGGAATTGATGGTGTTCCTGCTGGGGGTCAGTGAAGATTGTGGAGAAGCCCACACATGAGAATTCCTCACGAAAATGAATCCTCTGCCTTCAGCGTCAACTTTGAGACTTTGACAAAAGTCTTGGAAGCCTCAGACAAACTTATACTTAACAATTACGTGTATTTCAAAGGTAGCTTATTATTATGACTTTCAATGATTTTATTTACATATATTTATATGTGAATATGTGGTTGGAGTATAAGAAACTAAGTGGTTTTGATAGGTATGAAACATTATTTTCATATTTTATCCACGTTGTTTTCCCTTTGTCAATGACACATAAATCAGGTCTTCAAACATTGGAGCAACGCCAAACAGTGCTACACAACGTCCAGCTGAATGCTACAGGAAGCATCATGGAAGTTGGCATGATGTCCAGGGATGCCTCATCAGAGGCAATGATGCTGGATGACACCAGTTGCTCAGCAACAGTGGTACAACTAACCTACTCAGATACAATGGACAAACTTGGCAAACGCCCAGGGGCCCATTTAAAAAAGCAACAGTGTCTCAGTAGTTGCTCCAGCTATTGAGGCTGATGTCGTCCTGCACATGAGAACCTTCCGCGCGACCAGTTTGGTTCACAATGTACACATGACTTCCCACCCATGTACGCCGGCTCCCCCAGCGGTCTTCCGATTAACTTGGAGTTGCATCCCTAATTCATATAGGGATGCAAGTTAACACAGTAGAAATGTTCACATGTGGCTTCTTCTTTGCATGATAGGGCTTTAACCTGCATTTGTGGATGGCACAGAGAACTGTGCACACAAACAGTGGTGAATGATTCTCGTCGACCATGTTTATGCAGAGGTTAGCATAAACACGACCCTGTCATGATTTATACTCACTATTAAGTGTTTTTACTTATTCCTGAATTCACAGTCCATGCAGCTATGTCACTAACTCTGCAGTCAATTGCTTTCTACTGTTAGGTAGCATGATAAATGGTGCTGAGTAGTTTACAAGTCAGATATAATTACGATCAGTGAGTGAAGTGTATGGGTCCCACAAGTTGTATAACAAGTCTTCTTAGAGCGAACCCATTAACAGATTGACTGTTGTTTTCACAGGCGGGCAGAAATCAGTTTCCCCAAGTTTCAGCTCAGGAAATCCTACAGTTTAGAAAGTCTCCTGAGGAGCGCTGGAGTATCATCCATTTACTCCCACTCAGCCAGCTTCTCTGGAATATTGCAGGGAAACATGCTGACACTCACCAAGGCTAAGAAAGAACCAAATATCCTATTTGTTTTTAAAATGGAACACCGTAAAACTGTCAAGCCTCCTGAAATCCGACCATGTGCAAAATACATTTTGAAGTTGACTTTTCCCTTGTCTCCTTTACCTCTTTCAAAGACCTGCGCCTCTTTCTGTGCCATTACATTTAGGCACCTCATGAGGTTATTCTGGAGGTGGACGAGACCAAGGCAATAGAAAGGGGGAGACCTGACACTGTTCTCGACTTCTCTGTGCCCCCCCCAAGAATAACCTTTGACAGACCGTTCATGCTCATAATCTATGATGCTCTCACAGGGCTCATCCTGCTCATCGGAAGAATTATTGATCCCCAAGATGTCTAGACTAGAGTGAACATCACGTTTCTTTTTCTCCCACGTTTCCCGTGTTTTGCTGTTGATGTAATACTGTTTTCACATACAGAAAATGACAGTTTGAGTTTGAATATGTCCCGGTAGTATAGCATATCATTTCTGGGAAGGAAAACAGGCATTTACAGCAGTTTCACTGAAGTTGCAGAGGGAGTTTTGTTTTTCAGACAACACAGGGTGATTTATGGTTTATTTCTCCATTTTCATAAGATGATGAAAAGAGATTTAAATGGCAGCAATTTATCCCCGTGACTGCATCTCTGCTATGCTTGCAAAAGAAAAACATACAAATGCCTTTCTCCCATTACAAAAGCATTTTCTCTTTTTGTCAGTTTTTCACTCTGAAATCCATTTCCTCCTGTATCATCTCTTTATCATCCTGTGCAGTTATTGGAAATTGTCTTGCAAGAGCATCTTGCCAACATCAAAAGAAAATGCTCAGGATATAGCGTCACATTAACACGCTGTAGTAAGGTTTAGCAGCTCTGGGATATTAACTCATTTTCACCGCAGTCATCCATGTGCAGATATTCTAACAATATTAAGCTCATTGAGGAGATGATGAATGGATAATAGTTTGATTAACAGGACAGCAGATCTATCACAAGCGGCAGAAATGTCACCATATTAATCAGGAAGAATCCTGA
Organism: Andinoacara biseriatus; assembly: GCA_015108635.1. Taxonomy (NCBI): domain Eukaryota; kingdom Metazoa; phylum Chordata; class Actinopteri; order Cichliformes; family Cichlidae; genus Andinoacara; species Andinoacara biseriatus. Next base: position 17,643 of record VUQJ01001063.1, read on the forward strand.
TTAATATGAGTCAAGGAAACTCCAGGTTCACAGCCAATCGGAAGAATATCAAGACCTGAGAACTGGGAGGCAACAATCACTTCTGATTGATTTCATGATTCTACTGTTTCACTTCATATGTTGGACTGTATACAGTTTGGGTTTAGGCCCAACCACATATAAACTGATCTGCATGTGTCATGGCACAAGAAGCAAAATTAGACTTTAACTGAATTTATTGCTGAAGTCTTCAACAAACTGAAAAGTAGCTGGCCTGGACATCAGCCAGGAATAACTAAAGCTTTCCGCACTGAAAAGCACAACAAGAGGGAGAACGCGACAAAGCAGGAGGAGAAACTGAGAGAATAAATACACTTGGGATGATGAGGACCCAGCAAACAGGTGGGAGCACAGCTGACATCAATTACTGATGACCAGACAGGGGAAGTAGAACTGAACCCAAACTCAAGAGACATGACCACCACAGTAAAAACAGGACCTGCACATGTAAACTTGACAATGACAAGACTTGGGGAACAGGAAGGGAAAAAATAACTTATAAACAATACAAAGCTAGAGAACCCCTAAATATCCCATAATCTCAAACAACTAATTCCAAAACCCACAGAGCATGACAGCTTGTTGGGCATCAGGTTGTGTAGGTAACACTAATGCGTGTAATACACCATCATATATTAACCAACAGTAGGTTTCGAGTCAATCACACCAATCCAAGCCGACAAAGTTTAAGTCAACAGTTATTTTGCCTGACATCACCACAAGATGATATCACAGAATTGCCACCCAAGTTAATATGATCTAATGTGAATTGTATTTTGCACATTTGAGAATTGTCCCTACATGAGTGTGAGCAGTTACAATTTCATTTCTGTTGTTGTTTTGTGTTTTTGGTGCATTGTTCATTTATCAAATTTACCAGCGACAGTTAATTAGTGTAACCACAGCGCCACTTGCTGGTATCAGTTAGCATGCTATTCCCTCGTGTTCTCGTTATTCGGGAGGGGCTCCGAGTAGAGCCGCCGCTCCTCCACATTGAAGGGAACCAGTCCAGTTGAGGTGACTTGGGCATCTGACCAGGATGCCTCCCAGGCGCCCCTTGGGTAAGGTGTTCTGGACATGTCCTACAGGGAGGAGGCCCCGGGGCAGACCCAGGACACACTGGAGAGATTATATCTCTGGCCTGGGAATGCCTTGGGGTCCCCCCGGATTGGGCTGGAGGAGGTGGCTGGGGAGAGGGAGGTCTGGACTTCTCTGCTTAGGCTGCAGCTCCTGCAACCCGGCTCCAGATAAGCAGAAGAAAATGAATGGATGGATCCCACTAGCTTTTTTTTTACTAAATATGCTGTCGCTGCCAATACAGAGTTCAGTTTGGATCTGATTTTCAACTGACCTGTTAGCAATGCCAACGGTAAGACTTAAATGTTTGTATTGAACTGTTGCACAACAGGCCAGGTTTTGTTTTTAGCTGCGTGGAGATCTTGGCACTGAGAACCTGTGGCTTGTGAACATGAGATTGTTGAACCTTGATGGCGAGCCACTCCTAGGAGTACTGAACTTCCACTGAAGCCTTCTGTCCCTGCTGGATCAACTCACAGTCCAGAGATAAGGAAAGTAATTCTACACTTCTGAACTGCAACGAACAGTGGGCTTAACCCAAGAACTGAGTACACATTGGATTGTGTGGAAATGGTTTTCTCTGTGAATCTGTGGATAGTTTATGCTTCAGCATTGTAATTCCATTCATTCTGTTGTAGTACTGGTAACTTGTTGAAGCGTCAGTGAGTATTTCTAGTGAGCGAAAGGGTTGGATGAGTTGAATCAGGCCTAATTAAATTGAGAAATTAGAAGTGAGTTGACGCCTTGATCAGAGAGTTAGAACAGCAGCTAAAAGGAATCTAGGTTACCTCCAAGGAACTAATACAGGTTAACTTGTAGTTAATACAGATAGGGATTTAAGACAAACCTGAACTGGACAAGGAGAAAGATTTATTTCTGGTTGCTTTTTATTTTTCTTCTTTTGTATTTTTGTTCTGGGATTTGGATGCATAAATTAATATGCACTGGAAATTGTATGTATATTTTTGTGTTTCCTGTTTCCTATAAACCAGCCGGCAGTTCAAAATTCACTGTGGTCTGTGGTCTATATTTTAGAGCTTCCAGTTATAGACTGCTCTTGTGAACCTAGACTCTGGTCCTAGCTATCTGTAAATATTTACAGCACTACAGAATAGATAAATAAATGTGCTGCTGACCCATAACAATTCATATTCCTCTCCACGAATCAACACCTTAGCATGTTGGAGATGTTTGTGTGTGGGTTCCCAGGGGCTATGTTCTCCAGGGGATTTTCCCACTTGGTCATCCAAGTCAAATTGGTCCCTGGTGAGGGGCCTTAGCCTGTGGGGCCTGGCTTGTCAAAGTCTAAAGAGGAGACATGGGCCCGCCCTTCTGTAGGTCAACCACTTGCAGGAGCCATCATAGGGGTCAGGTGCAGTGTGTGGCGGGCAGCAGCTAAGGGCAGAGGCCCTGACGGACTGATCCCCAAGTATTGAGGCTGGCAATTATGTGACAGAGCCTGTGCTAGTGCGTGAGGTTGAGAGATACTGGTTAGATATAGCCAGGCTCACATCAACATACAGGCTGAGCTCTGGAACCAGTCTCCTGGTGAGAGGTTGGGCTTTGTTCCTGTCTGGAGTTGCCCTCGGTGAAAGGCAGCAGGTTGGGATGGGTATTGTAACACCTCGGCTTGCTGCCTGTACATTAGTTTTAACCAGTGACGAGAGGGTTTTTTATCTGCGTCTTTGGGTCGGGGAACGCATCTTGGCTGTCATTTGCGCGTATGTACTGAAAGACAGTTAAGAGTATCCAACTTTCTTGGAGTTGCTGGGTGCTCCATCCGGTGACACCATCGTTCTACTGGGAGATTGTTGAATTGGATCAGGTGGAGGGGGAGGATGCTGGACAGATGTGGCGCACTTAAACATACAGTGAGTGTGCGCTGGGAACGCCTGGCAGAGTTCCCAGTCCGAGAGATCTTTAACTCCCACCTCCAGCCAAACTTCCCAGCTGCCGCAGGACGAGAGGCAGGTACAATCTGGACAGGTCGCCAATCTGTTGCAGACGCAGAGAGACAGACAACCATTCGCATTCACATTAACACATGCCTAATGCAACATTATGAATCAAAGATTTGTAACATTATGTCTATATGTAAATAACTATTGCATCACACCCTTCAGTAGTTCTTAGTGAATAACCAATTGCGTAATTGTTTTTTTTAATGCCGGTTGAATTGCAACCATATACAATCAAGCAATAATTCTTTTTGCATGTAAAACCAGAAAATTTACATTTACATATCATGCATTCAACATGTCCCAGAACACTGTATCCTTCCTCTTAATGGGTTTGCAGAAATCGCGTAAAAAAGTGCAAACAATACAACGTACTCCATGCACTTTACCAGCTATGGCATTTCTGTATAAAATATGTAGGTACAAAAAACTATTTTCAATTCCTTTGTGGGTTAGTGCAATTTTTAGCTGTTTTCTGTAGCTACTATAGATTTCTTTCATACATATTATTACAATTAGGGTTGTGAAGATTCTATTGATGTATAGTGAGTTGAAATATTTCACAAGATGGTACTATAGCATGTATAACTGTAAAACTACGGTCTGGTGGACTAAAGGCTTTTCATGTCACCTTTGAATGTGGCATGTTTACGCTGTAATGTAAAAACTTCAGTGGTTTTTCCCCTACTGTCTTCTATTATTTATTAACCTAGTTTATCAATAGGGCAGGCAAGAGTTCAAACTGATCATTTGTAAGAGCACCGTTACATGACCACAAAACCAACTACCCCAAACTTGTGGTACATTAAGAAAAATTTCAACACATTATTGCGATCAGACAGATTTATACATTTCTGAAAAAAAATCATAGAAGATTTTATAGAAGATATTACAGAATTTAAATCACAAACTTATAACAGTTGATTGGCTGTTTGTTTGCTATCTGATCCTAATTAACCTGCGCATTCTTTGATCATGCTCAGTTTATGATCAATATTTACATTGCAGAGAAGTACCTATAATTTGAGGCCAACTTTATTTGACTGCCACCACTGCCATCAAGATAACGTTCATTACCAAACACTACTACACAACTGAGAATACATGTGAATGCAATTTAAAAAAAAAAAAACCTTTAAAAAATTTGTGCTTCCAGAATGCATTTTCATGTGAACACACATCGAATCAACCGATCTGTCAGCTCATTATTGCAAGCACAAAATTACAAGATGCAATATGGATGTGTTTTTAGAATAGCTCATTATCCCATCAGTGCTTTTTTTTGTGCTGTGTAAGTTGTGTTGCATCATTAAAAATGGTCCAGCCAGATATCACAGAACAGAGCACAGGACACACGACAGAGGAGAGCGATCTCTCCTGGTTAATTTGTAACCAAATTGTCAACTGACTTTCAAAGCTGTGCTCTCATATATAAAGAGGAAGTTTCTTACCAACGGTCTGCAACAGAGAGGACTTTAAAGGTAAGTACACTGATATGCTCAAAGATTAGCAGGGTTTTACGAAAACTTTATTTGTTGCTAAATACTAGGTTTGGAAATGAACTGCTGAGGTTTATAGCAATTTACTATCCAAATCATATATACATAATGTCCCATAGTGCTAACCCTGTCATTCCATAATTTGTGTGTGTGTGTGTGCTTGTGTGTGCGTGTGTGGGTTTTTTAAATTAATTATTTGCAATTTTAAATACTTGACTTTCTCTTGACAGGCTCTAAAGATGCGGGTTATCTTTGCTAGTTGTGCTCTCGTTGGACTGCTGCTGGCTGTGGCCTCGGCAGAACATCACCACCACAGCTCAGACCACAGCAGTGAGGATCATCCGGGCTGCCGCAAGCTCTCCAGTCCTAATGCTGACTTTGCCTTTGCCCTCTACAAAAACCTGAATGCTAAGGCTTCACATGAAAAAAACATCTTCTATTCACCGCTGGGCATTTCAACCATCCTGTCCATGCTGTCTTCAGGGGCCCGGGGTGAAACCCACAGCCAGCTGTTCTCCAGCTTGGGCTACAGCACCTTTAACCAGACGCAGGTCGACGAAGCCTACGAGCATCTTTTCCAGATGCTCGGCCAAAGTCAGGCTAACCAACAGCTGGATGTTGGCAATGCTGCTGCGGTGCGCACTGGTTTTAGCCCCCTGGAGGAGTTCTTAAATGATCTCAAGCGGTACTACTCTGGTGAAATCTTTCAAGTTGACTTTGCCAAACCTGAGGAGGCTGCAGCTGAAATCAACAGACACATTGCCAGCAAAACACAAGATAAAATCAAAGATATGGTAAAGGACTTGGATCCTGAAATGGCCATGGTTCTAATCAACTACGTCTACTTCAGAGGTAAGACACATGTTAGTCAGGTGCTTTGACAAAGAAACTTTATCTGCATGTCTACATTTTGCTGTCTTGTTTTTCAAGATTTTCAATGACAGAGCATGTGTATGACATGTTTGAGTTTTTTTTTTTTATAAACTAAGACATTACAGAACAATCTGCAACATTTTCGAATAAGTAACCAGTGTCAGTATAAATGTCACTTGTCTCATTACAGGACAGTGGCTGAAACCTTTCGATGGCAATTTCACACGCCAAGAGGATTTCCATGTGGATGAAAACACCAGAGTTCAGGTGGACATGATGAGGAGGACGGGACGCTACGACTTCTTCAAGGATGCTAAGAACCACGCCACTGTTTTCTTGCTGCCCTACCAGGGCAACACCTCCATGATGATTGTCCTCCCCGATGAAGGCAAAATGAAAGCGGTGGAGGCCAACATCTGCAAAGATCACCTCAGGCACTGGCATGATTCGCTCTTCAGGACGTAAGCGAGCAATTTTTTCATCCTCATGATTGTAAGGTGTATTATAGATACGTATATTGTATGGATATTGTATATGGGTATATTTTGGTGATTCTTACACTGGTGATGTGCTTTGTTTTGCAGTAGTGTGACTATTGGTATGCCAAAATTTTCCATCTCTGCCGAAGCCTCCCTGGATGGCACGCTCAAAGAAATCGGAATAACGGATGCTTTTGGAGAACAAGCTGATTTTTCTGGCATGTCTGATGAGGTCAAGCTCAAAATCTCAAAGGTAGGATCATTGAATATGACTGAAGTTCACTACATGGACTTTGCGCTCCTAACTTTTATCCACACTTTTATCAAACTTGACATTGACTGTTGCCGACTGGTTCCTCTCACAGGTGTCTCACAAGGCCGTGCTGAGCGTGGATGAAACAGGAACAGAAGCTGCAGCTGCCACCACCGCCGAGATCATGCCAATGAGTATGCCTGAGTCCGTCATACTAAACAGACCATTTATGCTCTTTATCCTTGAGCATTCGACAAAGAGCATCCTCTTCATGGGCAAGATCAACAACCCCACAGCCTAAAGATGCCTGAGAAGTGTGTGTTACATTTGTTCCATTTTCACACTGCAGCAGTAGCTCCGGGGCATTAGCGTATCTTTAACTCAGGTTCTTACAGTGTTGCAGAGGTGTGACTAACAGGAAGAGCATCGGGGAAATTATGTTTAGGCAATGCTTTGATGAATATGACAACAGATCTGTCATCTGTCATCACATAACACGAATGTTAGTCCATTAATCTGTCAACATGAAACATTTATAACCATTATTAAAAACTGAACTTTGCTAGGGCTGTGTAGGTGTCTGAGTATATCATCATACAGAGAAACAATCCATGACAAAAACACAAGTCGATGTGTCATTTAACCATCTACTAACACAGCAGATCAACTTTTTAATGTACTTTTGTGTTTTGAATATAGTTCAACATGAGGTGAAATAAAGACTTGCTGTGAACAATGTGCTTTTTGTATTATTTCATTTTGTTTCCAAAATTGTTGCTAATGTTCACACAATTTTTGTTCTAAAATGGAGTCCTTGCTGTAAGGATGTTATTTGATCTCTTATTTACAGTTGTGTTTAGGCAGAATTAAAAATATGATTTTTTTGGTGTTCTTGGAATCTCACTCTGACCTGGTGATAGAGGCTTGTAATGTTTCATAAGTCACCCAAGGGTTTCACCCACGTATGCATAGAAGCTGAAGTTTATCCTTTTGGACTTAAAGTTCAGACGAATTTGGAGATTTTAATTTTTTTTTCCAGGTGAAAATTTCAAAAGCTAGCGTCTGGCTTTAATCGATCTCTTTGCAGCGATGCATTTCTGCCTGGAGAATCATCATTAAAGATTAACTCGTGATGGCATCAAATCACACACACATGGCCAAAGATTCTTAAAAAAAAT
>VUQJ01001064.1:0-14655 GCA_015108635.1 Andinoacara biseriatus
TCTTCAGTGAATCAGGAGAAATCAGCAGAGTTTCAATGTGGTGCTCTCCTGGAATGCTAAACATTTTGCTTCGTTTGCCTCTGTCTCCTGTAGTCCCAGTACAGCTCTAATTACAAAGGATTTGGTGGTTGATTGTTGTATTGGGATGTTTTTAATGCTTTAATCATAAAAAGTGCAACATAATTGTTAGAATCTCATTAAAAATGTTGAGTGTGATACATTTTTTAAGTTGATTTGTTACAGTCACACGAAAGTAAGATGAGCATAAATCTCTGTACTTGTTTTAAACATCAGTCTGTCACTTTCTAACTATAATGTAACTTCAATCCCAGCTTGAGGTTTGAAGGGGTAAGAAAAACAACCCAGGCCACATGGGGCTAAAAATGAGTGTAGTGAGGGAATGACCATGATGCTTTAATGCCACAGTAATTGGTGCCATTGGCTCTGACCACAGTAATGCATTACTAAACCATATCAGGGGCTGAAAAAAAATGCAGATCACTGTGAAAAGCACACATTTGTCAAAAGCACAAGTCTGAACCACTGCATCAGAATAAAAAATGCTAAGCAAAGAGTTAGAAAAACCCCAGCACCTGTGACTGGTTAGTCTTTATGTCTGTTCATTCTATCACTTTTTATCCGATTTGCTTCAAATCTGGCTGCTGTATTGATGGAAAATCACCTCAAACTCTTGTAAGAAGCAGTTCTCATATTTTGTCTAAAAGATGTTTTCTATTAACAGTGTTCTCCTTCGTATAACTGCTACTGCTGTGTGAGATTAACGGGTGTTAGGTTCACTGGTGTTAGTGTGTGCATAAAAGCAGCATTGCCTAAATCTACAGGTGGCAAGTTTGTTTCTAGTCTCTTTATGGAGGCTGTTGCATGATGATGCATTGTATTGGTCCTTTTTCTTTTTCTTCTATTTTTATTAAAAGTGTTAAATAACCTCCCATGTCTGTGCGCAGTCTCCTTTTTGTGCCACATACCTTGAGTCGGCTTTTGATAAAAGAAACAAAAAATGTGCTGTGATGATGCTAATGCTGCTGAGAAATTGAGCAAACAGGAGAGCAATGTGTAAAGTTTGCTTTGTGGATTAAAGTAAGTTGCTAAATCTATTATGTTAATTAATATAAGGCTGATCTGAGAGGCTGCACCAATATCATAAGTAAAACAGTGAGGAACTTGAAAGCTGGGTCACAGGGTACCCAAACTCCCGGCCCGCGGGCCACTTCTAGCAAATTATGTAAAAAAAAATTATGTAAAAAAAAAAAAAACATACAATTTGGCCCTCTAAGTTGTGTTTTTGACATTTCGCCTTTCCCTCCAATTAAGAGGGTTAAGTGAAATGTCAAAACAGTAACTTAAAGGGCCAACTTGTATGTTATTTCTGACATCAATTCGTGGACCTGAAGTAGGGAGCGGGACCGGCTCTGGCCCACGGGCCAAGTTTGGGCAAGCCTGGGATAGAGGATTCTTGGAAACTTTATTCAAACTATGGAAAAAATTGATGACTTAAGAAATGAGAATTTAGCAGCTAAGAGGTGGTCTGACATTGATAGTCTCATTAATTTTCTCCAGATATGATGATCACTATGCATACACACACAAGCCTGTTTGTCTTGGTGAGGACATCAATTGATATTACTATGCCTCCACAAATCACTGTCAGTGAGCTCATTTTGCCATGCCACTCACAAATGCAGTTAAAGCTTTATCATACAATAAAGAAGCACTGTGTGAACATGATCCATAAATACTGCCATCTTTTCTGAGCCTATGCACAGCAGATGAATCAAAACTTGAATTTTTGTTTTTGGAAAACATGGATGTCATGAGTATCCGCACTCATTTAAAAACCTGCATCTCTCATGGTATGGAGGTATCAGTACCTATGGTAGCTTGCACATCTGGAAAGGCACTATCAGTACTCTATGATATATTACAGATTTTAGAGCACATGTGTGCCTATCTATACAATATAGTTTGCAAGAAAGGCCTTGAATATTTTGGGAAGACAATGCTAAACTGCAGACTGCAGCTATTACAACAATACTTCAAAGCACAAGAGTGCTGAACTGGTCTGCCTTTTGGCGCATCATGTAACAAAAAATACAACAGAGAAGACCCAGCTGGAATCCTACTTCAGACGAGAATGGGAGAACATTCCTCTCCCAAACATCCAGCAGTTTTTTTCATTTCTCAGATATTTACAGACTTCTGTGAAAAGAAGAGCACATGGCCCTGTGCCAAATTTTTAAAAACTTGTCGGTGCCATCAAATCAAACCAAAGAAACCAAAGAATGATGCATTGACACATTTTCAACCCAATAAATATATTTTTTAATTAATTTAGTAGAAATGTCAACATCAACTCTAGCACTGGTGATTCGACACAGTATAGTCAAATCAGGTATTGCACAGCTCTGAAAGCAGGAATAAGTTTAGTATCAACCTTTAAATGTTTAAACTTTCAGTCCACAACTATATAACTGGACTTGCAATGATTTACAAAATATTTTTGAGTTATTGGTGAAACACTATTGACATACTGCACATAGGTTTGTGGATCACCAATAGTTTGCTCTTTAAATTTCTTTTCAAGATGTATGAGATGACCTCATCTGAGTTGGAGAGCCTTGTGCTGAATTCTAAACTCAGCATTAACAGGCTGCAAATGAAACCAATGTAACACAATTGTATGCTAAATCTCACCACTGAAGTTAGCATAACTTATCTACTGTAATGTAATTTCCCATTTGGCCCTCTGTGTCTGGGTCTTCGCAGTCTGCCACATGTGGCTCTTGTTGATGAGGATTCACACCACGGCTGCAGCTTCCTTTGTGTTGGAAATGAGTGGTGCTGGTTTCACCCCTGCAGTCATGTTTCATTCACACCTTAACAGAGACAAGAGGTGAAGGGGGTTGGCAATGAATGTGAGATAGGGATTACTGGCTGGGGAGACACCAACAGAGGCTTGTGTTATGCAAAATGGGAATTTAAAAGAGAAAGATTCTTTGTTTTCTGCAGCTACCTTATCAGTTGTAGCTGTCCTATGGAAGTTTTTGTTTTTGAGTCCTCAGCACGTGTTCTTGAATTTGCAGTCCATGTCCCTGTAAGGTTACAAACTAAATTGCACGTGAAGAAAATAATTTTTAATGGCTTTATAGTATGTAACCTTTGCTCTACATTTCTGTCTGTAAAAAGTTGATTCACATATGAGGTAGTCTTTGATAAAATGCAGCTCCAAGGTTGGTGCCATTGTGGGTCTGTACGGTGATGAAACCATAATAGAAAGAGAGACTCTGAAAACTTAATTGTGATATCCTCATTTTGTTTTGTATATGATGTAACCAAATTGATAAGCTTCAACTATGAAAACATGACCTAATTCTTAATTCAAGACCAACAATTCCCAAGGTAAGTCCCAGTTTTTCTCCACAACAGGTATTATCCAAGTCCCAGTCCAAGAACAATATCCCAATCAAATCTTAAACTGACATGCAGAAATCTAATTGAAGTTCCCTTAAAAAAACATCAAATACTAAATAAAAACTTTACAAAGTGAAATGAAAAAAGAAGCCCAATGTGTCTTTTAATGGTTCAAAGTTAAGTTAGAGAAATGCCAAACGTGCAAATGCCGCAGGGACTTTCTGATGGAAAAAATAATTGTATTCTTTAGGTTTTGCGTGCTCTTGATCGAACAAGGAAATGACGACAACACAGGAAATGAGTCTTTGTTAATTTAATAAGAGCCATTTTCACACAGTTTACAGGTTAACCGCATCCCAACTGCATCCCATGTCCAGCATTGTTGTACTGGCATGGCATGAAGTGCTCTCACACTCTGCTTCAAATTGGATGGTCATATAGTCAAAGTTCTAGTCACAAAAACCTTATGCAAGAGAAAATCCCAGCCACTGGGCTCAAAGTCTCTTCTCACAGGCAGACAGTTAAAAACAAAACATTCCAGTTTACACTGATCCTAGACAACACTTTTACTCTTGGACTTTTCAGACATATGAATGCAAAGATTTTAACACCAGACTTATAGCATGAGTTTATTTTTTAAACTTCATAAAGACAGAAATGTGGGGCAAGGTTTCTAAAACATAAGCCCGTTAAAAAATGACTTCCTTTACTTATTAATATCACCCAGCATAAGAGCGTGAAATTCCCATTCACACAGAGAGAAAAAATGCAAACATGCAGCTACTATGTTCTAAAGCTCCAGCTCCCCCGTGACCCTAAAAAGAATAAGCAGAAGAAAATGGATGGATGGATCTTCTAATGTAATATTTACACTTTTATATGCCATGTTAGAATTAATTTATTGTGGAGTTTAGATTCACAACAATATATCTAACTGATTGGTTCATGTTGCCGTCTTATAAAGGACAGAAGAAGATTTATCATCTTTGCTTGGGCATGAGAAGCTGAGTCTCGGTGGGACTGCACACATATATATCTCTTCGGATGTACTGCACCTAAAGCTTTGCCTGGCCGCTTGCCTGTTCATTACCATGGCAACACCTTCTCTTCCTACCAGGGATGCTCTGTTGAGTGCCCTCTGTTCCTTGAATTTTTAGTGATGAGTCCATCATGTTATTGAATTTTAAGACTCATACAGAAAATCCCTTCCTGTTACTCTGCAAATCTTCACTGTTTCCCAGCTGTGCTGTTTGTCCCCAGCTTCCTGCTGTATGTAACACACACAACAGGAGACAACAGAATGTAGACACAAGTGTGAACAAGATATTAACAACTTTTGACTAGATTCCCCACTGAGATGGATGCAAGAGTCAACAGTAGAATTCTCCTTTTGTTTTTGTCTCTTTGTTTTTGGGTGGGCCTTACTGTCTCCACTTTGTCTCCTCAGCCTTGGGTCAGCGAGGAAGTGAATAATGCCTGTAGTCAATAGAGACTTGACACAGCATGTCAGCTACAAAACCATCAGCACACTGGCTTCAATTAATTTCAAACTGAAATCTAATCATTTATGTAATGGTAAACTGCCTGTGGTCTTCCCATACAAATGTATATCCTCACAGCGCAAGTAATACAATTAAATATATGGATTCTGTTTCCATCACTACACAGGTCAATGAATTACTGAGTTATTTTGTTGAGAGATAAACATAACATTACCCTTAAACAGTGATTCCCAAAGTGTGCTTGACGCCCCCCAGGTGGACCGCAAAGGTACTGCAGGGGGCTGGCAGCAATAACAGAAATTCAGTTTGAAATTACTCACAAGTATGCATAGTTAATTAAAAAAAGGAAAGGAAGAATTAAAACTGGTAATAGGATGTGGTTAGTATGTGATATTACTTATTATTCTGACCAAAAGTTACTGCTTTTTTTTTTAAGTTTGTGTCCCAGGGGCAAGTGGGTGACATAGTGGCATTAGCACTTTACTTATGACTGGGTAGTATTAGCAATTTATAGCCAACAGACTTTGTTGTTTATGTTTTTTTTAATCAAATTTTTAGGGAAATCATCACTTTTTCTTAGCCCTCTAGCAAGGAAAATTTCCCAGCCCGATGCTAACGGAAGACATGGGGCCCCCCATGGGATCTCCTGGTTTTTAAGGGGCCCACAGGACTCTTGACTTTGAAAACCACTTCCTTAAAACTTTCTAGCCCAGACCCTAAACTGATTTATTGATTTACTGTCCACAAATGAGGGCACTGTGACTGTAAATAGATTTATGTCCCCACATCATTATTACAAGTACACACAAACATACAGGCTGTAATTGGAGTATTTACCGCTTTCTCACTATGTCTGAATTCTTACTCTTAATCCCTAAAACCCATTACTAGAAGACAGCGTTCCTTAGTAACAAAGCCCCATTATTTCAGAACTTCTGTAATAAAACATAAATCCATAAAATGATTCATGATCGCAGGTTATGACACTTCAGGCAATCCATCCTCTTAAAAAAGGTGGTGTTTAAAATTTTGGGATATGACCCACTTATTCTTCTGAATGGACATGCTCGATTACAGCTCCCACCCCACCCTTAACCCCCACCCCCAAATTCTCAAACTAAAGCTATCCTGTAAATTGCAACAACACATTCTTCCCTCCCAGCAATGAGTTTTTGTTTTGTTTCATTAGACATAAATTTTTCAAAACCACAAATACACTAACTTGCCACAGCATTAAAACTGTTGCGGGGAAACCTTGGTTGTTGGCATTCATTTAAAATTTTAATTCACATGCACCACCCACCCAAACCCATTCTAACACCCCTTAGCTGCAGCACACTGCAGAAACTCGTCAGAAATGGCTCAAGGAACACAGCAAAAAAATTCAAGACATGGTCTAATCCCCCCAGATGGCAATCCAACAAGCATCCACCAGATTCACCATAACAAGCCTGATCCACACTGTAAATAAGAACACACTTGGATTACAAGGGACTCAAAGGGTCTGCTGCCAATGCCCTGGTTTCAGACACCACAGGGACACTCCCATATGTCCAGTGTCCATTCTGTGATGGGTCAGAGCTGTTTTGGCTTCACAATTTTGTGCATTTCTCAATTACCAGAATGCATGTGTGTCTGATATAGTTATTTCTTTAGAATGTACAGTAAACGGTGACAGTATATATTATGTAATTACTGAAATAATAAGGCCAGAAATAATTCTCAACAGCTAGTACGATGAAAACCAGGTTCCATTGTTCTACAGTGCTTTCTAAGACTAGCTGAAAGACGCTTCTGCAATGTAACAATGCAATGAGAATTTTGCAAATGATAATTTAGCATTTCATATACAATCATCTTCAACAACAACTCCATCTTTATGAAATACGTTTTCGAAGCTGGAAACCTGGATTAACCTGGATTAACCTATTACAGAAATGGTGAAATATTAGTCTTATAAATAAGTAAAAGAGCAAAAAGAATGTAAAAGGTAAAAATAGAACAGCAAACAATGTGTTTGCACTCTCAGCAAGTAATGCATAAAACAAAAGGTGTTTTTCCTCATAATTTCCTCATAAACCGTAAATGACGTAAATACAGTAGTTTTGAAATCCTGAAACTTCTCAACTGTTTACTGCATCTAAATCACAACAACAAAATAACACAATTTTAAAAAGCAGTAAAACTGTCCATTATGCATGTAAATTACGTTTCTGTCGCACAGAGTAAACCATGAATCTGTAGCTGAATTCATATATGGACTTTAGACAATTTGGGACATTTTCCCCAGTTGTTCTACAGTTGACTCACATGTAGTAAATAGCAAGATACAGTCCTTCAGGTGTGTTCATACTATTGGAAATACACAAGATACACTCATATCCCCACACGTGCACCAAACTATTAGTTGTTAATTCAACGTCACATATATGTTGGACTGCGGAGCTGGCAGGTTAAATACTGGCCAATGTCTGATCTAGCGTCCGAAATGTGTGTTTGCACATGCAGCTCTATGAGCCAATATCTAGTAAAGATTAGGCCTACAGTGCATACAGTGGGCATTTGTTTAGGACAGAAATTCTAATATTTTTGTAGCTTTGAATCTAGCTGCAAAAATATCATAATGATGCATTTGTTTCTTGTGTTTTGTCTTGCTTTGTTTTGATTTGTTTTTCTTGGTAAAAACAGTATCAGTGAAGAGATTGTACACTTTATTTCTGGACTTTGGCGTAGGGTCAATTTAAGTTCTATCTGTACTAGTGGTGTACTTTATTGTAGAGCTTTTTGTGGTAAAAGCTGAGCAGCTGCTAGTTATTTTATTAATCCCATGGATTACAGAGATGACAGTGTGCACCAAATAGATTACATTGGAAGATGGATGCTGCCTCGTTCTTCTGTGGGGACTTTGAGAGTCCCTGGGGGTCACTAAAACTGATTTATGGCCACCACAGTTTGATTATTGTCAAATTCATTAAACTTTCCTCTCCAGAAGCTGACCAAATCCACAGTTTCATTTCAAATTGTAAACAAGGCTACTTTTCAAGAATAGAAAATAAGAGATTTTTATTGTTATCATTCACAAAACAATGAAAAAGCATTCAGTGAATCTAAAGCTCTTGACAACAAAAGACCCACAGGCTATACTGAAAATATGAAATAAATATATAAAATAAATGCAAACAAAGATAAATACAAGGAAATGCAGAATAACAGCACAAATATAGAACAAGAGATGATGGAAACATTTCAAAATAATTCCAGTTCTTACACCACAGTGTTCAGGAAGGGAGGAGGGGTCCTGCTTTTTACTACTACTGGGAAGAAACTATTTTTTATCTGTTGTTTTTGGGCTTGATTAATCCGAACCTCTTCTCAGAGGGCAGGGGGGAGGTGATGTCTGGGGTGGGTGTGGTCTATTATAATACAACTGGTTTTTCTTTGGAGTCAGATAGTGTGAATATTATTTCACTTCCACAAAGCCAAATCTGTGGTTTCAGTTACAAGTACATATAAAACTCTGCAAGCTTGTCAAGAAACAAGTTGTAGTAACAGTTTGAGTTAGCACATTAAAAACTGAACTGATAATATTGAGGGCTATGCAAAGTGGGTGTGCCAAAATAATATGACTATAGAAGTTTTGAAAAGCTGGAGGAACCAGTCTGATCTGAATGAAACATGTATGATCTTAAGACTGCATAATGCATTAAAATTAGATGCTGGCAGCACAGAAGGCAACAAGTTTCTCCTCCATTGTTGTGGATATCAGATGCAACCCCAGGTGATGGTGATGAAAGAGAGAGCTTCTTGAAAAAGCCAGAGAGTTTACATGCAAGTGATCACACAGAACAATAGGTAGCTTACTGCAAATCAAAGATTTTAAAGTTAACCAGTTTTAATGCCAAACTGAACCAAAAAGAGACAAAGAATAATCAATTCATGACATGGGACAAAATACTGCCAGATCAAAATCTTGGGGTTGCGCCACTGCAGTACTTTGACAAAAATCACAGCTGTAGCGCTTTATCTTCTGATAATGTTGGAGCTGGAAGTGAAAAGAGAAGGTAGAGTGCAAAGTTATCAGGTAAATCTTGGTTAGCAAACTACAACCATAAATGTGTACAAGTGCAATGATACACACATATCTGCAAACAGGCTAGTAAAATAGCACATTTTCACTCACCAAAATTTACGCATAAACTTCTTCAGCACACAGCAAGATATTATTTGTCTGATAAGTCACTAATTCAAATAAGCAGAGGTGAAGCTTAGCAGAACATTGGTGTCTACAGCTACCTGTTAGCACACGACGCAGACCTGATTTTAACCCACAGAAAAGGCCAATGCAGGGTACAGGTTTAATACATGGGGAATATAATATGTGGGATTATGGGTAATTTGTGCATGACAGGTCATAGTTGGGATAAATTTAACTTTTTCCTTATTTCTTTGTTGGGTTCTGTAGTTCAGCCAAACTCAGTCCATTTCCATTTCCATAGCTAATACTGGCCAACCTCAGAAGTGACTGAACAGTGGCAGAAGTATTCCACAACCTATCTTAAATAATATATTTCATTATTATAAAATTATTATGTCACATTTAACACATTTGCTTAGGAAGTGAAAGAGACACAAATTCCCTTCAGAGTTGCGTCAGGGCATTTGGTGTAAAACTGGAGCCCTTCCCAGCTTACATGGGGTAAGAAGCAGGGTACAGGTTGCCAGCCTGTCGCAGGGCTAACACAGAGAGACAGACAACCAATCACACCTATGGGCAATTTAGATTGGCCAATTAACCTAACCCCAGTAAGTGCATGTCTTTGGCCTGTGAGAGGAAACCAGAGTACCCAGGGAAAACCCACCAGACACAGGGAGAACATGCAAACTCCACAGAGAGAGCGAGAGAGGTTCAGGCCAAGGTGGAATCAAACCCAGGCCTTCCAGATGGTGTTCTAACTGTGAGGCATGTGAAGTATCATTACGATGTCCAGCAGCAGCTGTCGCCCAGCAACACCTGGATACTCTGATGACTGCCTCTGGCTGGCATGACAGAGAGCATGATGTGGCTATTTCAGAGGAAATTATCCCTTTACCAGCTTCTTCTTCCTCTTCATCTTCTACATGTTATTTGGCATGAATCACTAAAAGTGAAATAATGAGGTAAAAGAGAAACAATGAATCAGTTGATTTAAATTATTATTATAATGTGCTTTTTTAAAGTCAGATCTATACCCTGTAGTTTGACCTGGCCTGTAGGAGGTTCAGAAGATTAGTGACATGTGACATTTGACCCTTGTTTCCTTCTATCTTGAATGTTTTATTCATGTCTTAAGTCACATGAGGAAGGACAAAAGATCATTCCAATGTGTTGCCCAACACTGTACACTAGATAACATGGCAATAAATGTGTCCAGTGTCAGTCTGTTTCAAATAATTAAATCACCATAAGAAAACAAAAAACAAAACAAACAAACAAACAAAAAAACAGGACAAAATATAATAAAATACTTAATTAATCTCATCTTTGGGAATTTTCTTTTTAAATGCATATAGATCCATATATGGATCCATCCTCAGTCAGTATCTGTATGGATCAGTGAATCTGTGATTTGGGAGGTGAAAACTAAGAAATTCTACACTCTACACTCACTCTCTGGACATTTCCTGTTATTAATGTTGTTTTGGAATTGTTGTATATGTAAATATAGGTATCTATGCATATATAGATATATGTATGTTTTATTTTATTTTTTTTTATTTAACTGTCTTTTCTTTTTTCTGACTGTTTGAAATAAAGAAAAAATATGTTGACTGATTGAGCACAATAACACAATGGAATAAATCTAATCAAAGCTTGTTTCACTGACCACCAGTGCTGCTGAGAAACGGAGATGGGTGTGATTGTATGACAGGATTTAGAGATGCGTTTTCACACGCTGAGCCGTACTCAAGTCTGCAGATAAACTGAGGCCCCATTTACATGAGAGCTTTTTCAGTGGAAACTGTCGTTTTTGTCGTTTGTTTTTGGTAACGTAATGTGTTGAGATGGAAACGTTTCAGAAACAAGCTCCATTTACACGGAGACGCAAGGCGTTGAAAACGCTGCAGTTCCCATTGCCAGACCACAAGCTTGCAGTGTAGATATAAGAGCTGCAACCATTGTGCACATGTGCCACAGTGCTTCTGTTTTCAACAAGTAGCATTTTCATGCCATTCTAGTGTAAACGAGAGGCTGAAATGCTTCAAAACTGGTTTCATCAGAAAACATTCTCATGTAAACGGTGTCTGAGTGGCAGAACAACCGTCAGGCATTTTGGATAAAAACAAATGGTGAAAGTAACTGAGAGGCAGAAATAAAGCTCATTTTGCTTCTTCCCCGGGTGCTTTCTAGCTGCCCCTGCTCAACATGTTGTGCTTTGTATGGTACATACTGATGTGTGATGAGTTAAATGCAGAGACTGAACTTCAGAGGGCATAGTTGGTGCCCTCTAGTGTCAACATACTGGTTGGCATTAGAGGGCATTGATGATGTTCAGTTTTATTCATGCAGTCCCAGTTAGCATGTGCTTTATGTGGTAAGATAAAGATCTTACAATATTAAAAAAGAGAACCCCAATGATCTGCTGATTCCCTATGAGCAAGCAGATGGCAACAACGGAGTTTTAACATTAAGAGACCTCCAGGAGAGGTAGCCATATGCATGATCAGTTGGGGGCTGAAGTGAAGATAGAAACAGGTGGAGCATAGAGAGACGAAAAGCAGCAGACAGGACAAAACACAATTTATGAAAAAAAAGTAGAAAGACATTAATAACATGCAATATTGACATATAAACACAGGGGGTGAATAGAGAAGAATGCTCAGTGCATCATGTAGGTCTAAAGCATAATAATAATGTTATGTAAGTCTTTGTTAAGTCAAGGTCAGAGGGGTCACTGTAAAAATCCAAAATCTTTTAGTACCAAAGTCCAGTTTTGTAGCACACAAACCCAGCAGAGAGCAGGGAAAACAAACCGGAAAGGTGTCATGCAAAAGGAAACCAAAGAATAAACATGAATATGAAAAAAAAGAAAAAAAAAACACTGTGAAATGCCTGGAAAGGCTGACTAATCAGAAGCAAGATAATCTGGCTGGTAGCAAATGAACACACAGAAGAGTGATTGTATCACTTGTGTCCAAAAAGCCAAACCCAGTGTAGGCAAAACTGATTAGGGCAGAGAATAGAAGTACAAAGAAGGGAAAACTGAAAAAGACAGAAAATGAGTGAGTGCAAAGTAAATGGATTAGTTCTTATATAGCGCTTTTCTACTCTGACTGAGCACTCAAAGGGCTTACACAACATGTTTACATTCACCCAATCACACAACCACTTCCATATGTATCTAAGTGCTTTTATTGTCTAACATTCACACACAGTCCTCCTGCAACGCTTGCGTCGGAGAGCAACTTGGGGGTCAGCATCTTGCCCAAGGATACTTTGGCATGTGGCCCGGAGCAGCCAGGAATCAAACCGCTGACCTTCCAATTGGTAGGTGACCTGCTCTACTGCCTGCGCTACAGCCACCCCAAAGTGAGCTGGAATAATAAACAAAAAAGAGGTCAATAATCAGAAATGCAGAACTATGGTTATCGCGAAGAATAAGCATGGAAAACTGTTTAAAACTTATCTGTTGCTTTAATAACAATTAAAAAAATATTCTCTCTTTAATCCTGAACCCAATTACAATTTTGATTAATAAACTGGTTAGAGTCAAATGCTGCATGAGAAAGCAAGACCGCCATGTGCAAGAATATCTGAGATAGTCTTAATTAATCTTAATTAAAGTAATCTTAATGGTGCAACAGTTTGACTTTACTTTATTTAAATATTTAAAAAAAATTGAACCCCTATTCTCTGAGGAATAACAATTTTAATAATAATGGTGTTATTTTATATTCTCTTCCCTATCAAATATTACATTCATTTTCCATCACTAATATAACACACACAAGTCCTTCTTGGATAATATTTTAAAAAAATAAATAGTCATTTTAGCTCTCGGCTGGCCTGGGAACGCCTTGGGGTCCCTCCTGAGGAGCTGGTAGAGGTGGCTGGGGAGAGGGAGGTCTGGGCTTCTCTGCTTAGGCTGCTGCCCTTGCAACCCGGCCCCGGATAAGCGGAAGACAATGGATGGAGGGACAGATGGGATGGATGGATAGTCATTTTAGCTTTTAATTAAATTGACATATAGAACAATATGGATGGTGTTTGAGGTCAAGGATCACCACACTGGACTGTGGTCTATTGATCCTGGGTAGACACTGTGCATCCATCTGTTATAGAGATTTACAGGTTTCAATAATGAGGTCAAAACAGAGTGCAGGTAGGTGATCAGTAATGAACACTTGTACTCGGTACCTGTTAAGTGCTTTTACAAATACTCAAAGTAGCATGAATGACAGTGTTTTTCTAAAGAGTTCCACTGTTTGAAAAACAGAAAGAAACTGAGCAGGGTCTTTTTGGTCATAAACAAAAATTTTAGGACACAGTTGGTGTCTTTGTTTTTATTTTTATTTTAAAGGTAAAAAAGAAATCACAGCAGTCTCCTCTATCTTCTTCAATGATAAATGGAGTTACTTTTCTCTGTTGGTGTGAATTGTAATTAAAAACTCTGGTCCTTTGAAAGCCCTGAGCTTTGTATCTACCTGTGATTACAGTGTTTCCCAACAAAATAAATATTTATGCTGAGCTCACTTTGAAGGGCATTCTCTGCTTGTGACATTTCTCCAGAAAGACTCTTTCACCCTCTGTGACAGAGGTGCTAATGGAAAACGTGAAAATGTTGACAAAGTAGGTTTGAGCCAAAGGTGGCAATTAAAGCAGTTTATAAGAAAACAGTTTGGGATGGAAGCCCAATTCATGCTGTGGGACTTTGAAAGAGGGATTTTCTAAGAAAAGAATAGAGATGACAAGGATGTAAGGAGTGACAAAGAAGAACAACAAAAGAAACAAAAGAAAGATGTCAGTATATGTCAATTTCCATTGACATACACTGACATTCCAACACGGTCTCACAGCAGTTAATAAAATATTTACAACATAATCTATTATTTCATTTTCCTCAACACTAAGTTTATATATTTTCTGGTCTGTTCGTCCAGTAGTTTCTTTTTGGTACCATTTATTTTTCCAACCTTTTGTAGCCCTTGTCTCAGGTTTTTATGCCTCAGTTCAAACCTTTAATTTTTTGTGATGATGTGTTCAATTCAATTCAATTCAATTTTATTTATACAGCGCCAATTTACAACAAACAGTCGCCTCAAGGCGCTTTGTATTGTAAGGTAAAGGTAAAGACCCAACAATACTGCAGAGAAAAACCCAACAGTCAAACGACCCCCTATGAGCAAGCACTTGGCGACGGTGGGAAGGAAAAACTCCCTTTTAACAGGAAGAAACCTCCAGCAGAACCAGGCTCAGGGAGGGGCAGTCATCTGCTGAGACCGGTTGGGGCTGAGGGGAGAGAGAGAGGACAGAAAAAACATGCTGTGGAAGAGACACAGAGAATGATTAAACACAGAGTGAAGTATGAACAGAGTAAAAAGAAGCGGGGCATTATGGGAACCCCCCCCCCCCCCAGCAGCCTAGGCCTATAGCAGCATAACTAAGGGATGGTTCAGGATCACCTGATCCAGCCCTAACTATAAGCTCTATCAAAAAGGAAAGTTTTAAGCCTAATCTTAAAAATAG
>VUQJ01001071.1:0-10068 GCA_015108635.1 Andinoacara biseriatus
GCACAGTGACACCATCTGCACCAAGATGATGTTGTAGGTCTTTGGAGCTGCTCTGTGTGTTGACTATGACTGTTCTCACCATCCTTCGCCTCTGCCTATCTGAGATTTTTCTTGGCCTGCCACTTCGGGCCTTAACTACAACTGTGCCTGTGGTCTTCCATTTCTTCACTATGTTCCTCACAGTGGAAATTGACAGCTGAAATCTCTGAGATAGCTTTTTGGATCCTTCCCCTAAACCATGAGGTTGAACAATCTTTGTTTTCATGTCATTTGAGAGATGTTTTGAGGCTCCCATGTTGCCACTCTTCAGAGAGGATGCAAAGAGGAAAAACACTTGCAATTGGCTATCTTAACCATTTTTCATAATTGGATGCACCTGTGTATGAAGGTCAAGGGTCAATGAGCTTACAAAACAAATTTTGTGCTCCAATAATTAGATGTTTTCCCAGGAAAAAGACTCATGCTAATATACAGGAAAAACAGTAAAATGTAAAATCCATCCACTACACAAACTTACTTCTCTCTTCTCCCTTTTCCCAAGGTGTTTGTGCAAAAAAATTCCCTGGGGACACAAATGCCTTTTTATTAGTTCTGGGAACATCCAGGATAAAACCAATAGTGGGTAGAAGGTAGATGGGTGTTTGGGTTTACTGTTTAGAAATATTTACTCACCGGTGCGTATTCACTGTTATTTGTGTGTGTTTATTGGGTTTGTAAATATTGATGTAGGTTGTAAATAGTTTGAGAAATGATTTTATGTGAATATATTATTTGTTTGTGTCCAGGAAACCCTTTTTAATCCGGGTTTTATTACATGCCAGATAGTATTTAAACAGAGGTTCACTTAATTTCATAGTTGTGTTTTAACTTAACATGAATTAATTCACTGGGGAAAAAAACTTTGCACATATGAAACCAAGATTAACTTGTAAACATATGAAAAGTATCGTGAAGTGGAGAACAGCTCATAATTTGAAATGTACCACACCTTATGTTGAACATAACTGTGGCAATGTTATGGTATGGACATGTATGAATGCCTGTGGAACTGGGCCACTGCTGTTTACTGATGATGATGACTGCAGATAGAAGTAAGAGAATGGATTTTGTAGTGTACAGAGCTTTTCCCTATTTTAATATTCAGCCAAATGCTGCAAAGCTGATCAGACAGCGCATTACAGTGCAAATGGATAATGGTCCAAAGCAAACTGCAAAAGCAACCAAAGGGTTTCTCAAGCCAAAGAAATTAGATGTTTTTCAATGACCACAGGAAGAGCATCTCTTAAGGGGATATGTAACATTGATCCATGTCCCTGGGTTCTATACTTCAGACAGTGGTTGACTGCAAATTCATCCAAGTAACAACAACCATTCTATTTAAAATTCTATTAATGTTTCCAATTAATTCTGAGCCTCTGAAAATGGGGGACTATGTATGAAAAAGGCTGTAATTCCCTAAAAGATTAATGCAATACATTTGTTGAACCCAATGAAAGTTTGCACTTCAATCACATATTGAAATAAAATCAAATAAACAATGTATACACCAGTGTGGTGGTGGAAAGAGAAAAAATCTACAAAAGTCCAAAACCTCATGGATCCAACTGTAGGCAGCTCCTCCTTCTGTTCACCTTCACTTTCTTTTCTTTTGGCACTCTAAATGACCAGATGAGTCTTGATACACTGAAAGTAGTGTTATTAAAGCAATTCAATAGAACTTCAATAAACCCTTTCATTTATTTATTAATTTGTTTGTTTTTAATATATAGTCTATATTTTCAAAATAACAGAAACAACTTGAACATCATGCAGCTAAAAGCTAATTTGTGAAGCAGCTTTAATGTTTGCCGTCTTTACAATATATTGCTTTATTAGCACGTTTGAGTTAGCAGTTTAAACAACAGAAGGTTAGTGTCATTATTTTCTGGTTAATCATATTGTTAGTTGAAATGTCAGGGCATCACTATCGCTATTACAGGTCATCCTGCGGATGGTGTGATTGCCTGCAACAATGTATATTAACTTTTTTTCAAAATCCTAAATGTCATGCTGATGATACAAAAGCCAAAGGATCACCTTTAGGCCAGCAGGGTAAATTCTTTGGATGTTACCATAATATCAGTGCTGAACAAACTAAGAGATGAATGCCAGCCTCACTTTTCTGTTTTCCTAAAAAGGTGAGAAAACCTAGTAAAACTTTACAGGAAAGTCAGAATGCAACATAGAGTGTTGTATTCTGACTTTTACTCATATACATTTGGATACAAGACAGTTCAGCATTCTATCAAGTAAGCAATTCAGCTACAACACATAGTCTCATAGTTTTACTTGACCTGTGCCAAGTGTGTCTGAGTGGGTTCTGCTCACGTGTTCCAGCTTCCTTCCACAGTCCAAGGACATGCAGTTAGTGGGGTTAGGTTAACTGGTGATTCAAAATGGCCCATAGGTGTGAATGTGAGTGCAAATGGTTGTGTTGGCCCTGCGGCAGACTGGCGATCTGTTAACCCCCACCCCCACCCCCACCCCCGCAACACACACACACACACTCCCACACATACACGCGCACGTCCATGAATGAAGATGGATGGATATGGAGTTGTGAACTTGCAATCACTAATTACAGGGCTTAATATATGTTATTATAATTTGTGTACAGTATTTCATTTCCTTTATATATGTTTAATTGGTAGCTGTATGACAACAGAAGTAAACTTTTTTTTTCTGTTGCTAGGAAATCTAACAACAACACATTTGTGAGCTTCTTTCGGCTTACTTTCATAAATGTTTTCTACTTATTTCCTACATGTGAAGCTGCTGTAAGTAGGACATGTTTGAGAGTCGTCATTTGAAAGAGTTTAGTGGAAATAGTCCCTCAAAAAAAAAAAAATTCTTACAGATCAATGTTTTATTTATTCCCTAACATTCAGTGCTCAGCTACTTTTATACAACAAAACATCTACAGAGGAAATCCCATTTTCAAACAGTAGTTTCATTTTAAAGACATTTTAGTTGATAATGAAGAGGAATACTTTGACTATTGTTATCAGGATATTAACGCACAGATTATTCAAATTTCACATAACATATAAGAATATTGTAACCCCAATATCCATGGAGTTCCCTTCTGAACACTTTTAAATAGCAATCAATAGCAATAAAATAGTCCCAAGTGCACTTAGTGGGATATATTAACCTCAAAAACCTCAAAAACACATTGAATCTAAGGAGTTGCTAAATCTGCCAAGTTTCATGTAAATGAACTCCCAGGGGAATTTCTCTTGAGAGTGCATGAAGAACAGAGGATGATTATATTTAACAATGGAAAAAGTTTCTCTGTGTAAGCCCGTCCTCACATTCTCTATGCACACTATGTCTGCTATTGTTCTATTCTACCGCATTTGTTTTATACCTGTTATTGCCTGTCATCCACTCCATCACTGAACTAGGACTTCATATGCCTGCGAGTCACTGTTTGTTCCTTCTGAAAGGCAAAGAACTGAAAGGAAAGGGAGCTGTAGAAGTGCAATGGAGGTAATTGATACCGGGGTTTGCATGCCAGTGACACTGTTTTTCAGGACATTACAGAAATAAAACTGCAAGTCTTTGTACAGATTAACAAATAGGCAGCCAAAATAGAAACACAACTGCATTGCTGCTCTTAAACAAGACTTGTTTGTGTCTAGTGACTTGGGATGTATAGTTGTTTCTTTGTAAACTGAAGGGGTAACTGAAAGTGCATATAAATGCAGTTGTTACTCTCACGATGGTTTAAAAAAAACAGAAATACAAAAAGATTCAAAGCAAAACATCTTTTCTATGTCAGTCAAATTTTGAGCAATATTTCCAATCAATCCAAACATAATCTTGTTAGATTATATATATTATTTATATGAAGAAGCAGGTAGTGTTTTATTCAGCAGAGTGCACAGTAAGAAGAGATTACAGTTTGCTAGTAAAATTACATTTGTAATTTCAGTAATGCTCTATCTGATACTTTGTCATCTTGTTTACTGCCAACAGGCCCCAGGTAATGATGCATTCAAAAGTTTTATTTGGAGTTAAACTGTGTGCACGACTTCTGGACATCTGTGTGACATCACAGAAGCTAAGATCGATAGTCTGGATGGATGGATGCAGAGGAATTGCCATTGTTCTTTTAGAAGTTTGATACACAAACGACTTTAATGAGTAGTATGTAATGACATTTTTTTTTTCCATCAGTAATGTACGCAGGAATCAGTATGGAAGAATTACTAATATCACTAATCTGCATGCTATAATTACTTCTGAATTAGCTACCTATGAAGTATTAATAATTGTTGTATGTCTGTGTCATCAGCTTCATCGTCTTGTTTTTCATCTTTTTGTGGAGTGACCTTTATTCGCTCCATACCAGACTATTCCAGACTGCTGAGGTGCTGCCATCTGGGATTCTCCTCAGGGTTCCACGAGTAACACAAAATCTCTGTGAAAGTTTAGTCCTTTACAACTGTAGACAGCCTTCCAATGGAAACTGAAGACTTCATCGCTCATATTTTCTAAGATAATTTTATGTTTTGTCAACTGAGATCTATCCATGTGAATTGTAGGTGAGCCAAAAAGACAGTTTGCGGTGTAAGTGTTAGGATTCTTATTCTTTTTCTTCTCCACTCCTGCCCACCTCACTCCCACTTGGAAGCACCAGAGGAGCAGATGGCTTGGCATCACCCTAACAGCCCAGTGTCAGCCTGTCTCTTTGGTTTGTCATCCAATCCAAGACTTGCTGTTAGCCCTGAATAAACACAGAAAGTGGCACACCAAAATTAGGCACGAACAATTTGAGGGCACCATAAACTGGAATATGAAAACCCACCAAGATATGCCTCAATCAGGAAACAGGTTTGCACAGCAAGATCCCCCCTCAAGGGACAGACACCATTAAAATGTGACAGAAAAAAACAAACACATTTGCTTTGCACAGTTGGTGTGAAATTCCTTTATTTATTTTATATCAACTCTAGGTGAGCTCAGGATGTTCTGAGTTTTTTTCTGTGATAATTTTAATTTTTCTTCATAGAAAAAAAAAAAACAGAAAAATAAAAAATCAGTGGGCTGCTGATAAGAGTGCAGGTGCCAAGAGAACAGGGACCACATCAGCTGCTCTGCAGCTGTTTAATCTTTCTGCTGAATTGTTGAAAATATGAGAATCTGCCAGAATCGATTGAGTCTAAATTTATTCTACCCACAGCTGCAGTTGAACCCTCTCTAATGCCACCGCACATCTGTTTTATTTGCTTTTTTTTATGCTCAAAAGGAAAATCTAAATAATCTTTAACTGTTTTGCATCTTTGCCCTTCAGCCCTGAAGGAAACTGCATGAGGCGCCGACAAAAACACTTATGTTCTGACATATGCGGCGTCTACAGGCAGTAGCTATTATCTCACTCCTGTGCCTCCCAACAGGATTGACAAATTCTGACTTTGATGGGCTTGCATCAATTGGGTTCCTGCATTTCCTGAATTTTATAAAAAATAGCCAAACCTGTGTAAGGCACTGACAAAACTGTTGCCAAGTTGTATTTGTGGTCTAAATTGGCAATTTATAGATACATTTATAGATAAAAGGATAGGATTTGGTCTATGCCACAGTTAAACATAAGAATTAGCATGATGTATTGTTCTTACACTAACCTGGGAATACATCATGCCTGGTTGCATTATAGTTCCAATGCGGCTGTGAGAGCTGATCGCATCCACGTACGAACACGGTTGCAATTCCATTGCGCTTTCCAGAATCGCCCCAGGAGCAGCTCACCACTCAATCAGTGCTTAAAATAGAATTTTTTTTTTTTTTTTTACTGGAGCCATTTTAAGCTGCACAGAAGTCAGACAGAGTAGCTGAATAAAGAATTCAGTCAGATTTTGAAATATTAGACTAAACACTCGGCCTCTGAAATGATTTGTATCTGTGCTAAGAACAGAACAAATATGCATTGGAGACACAACTTCAAAGGCATGCACCTGCTGTATTTCATTGGTAAGTATTGTGAATTTGAAGCGGCCTTGAGGCCTGATGTGGCATTGAAATTTCAGTTACTGAAAGATGTTTTAATTCTGTTGTTTTGGGAGGTTTTATTGTCTCTTAACTTTTTAATCTATATTTTGGTTGGATTTACTTAAAGGCTCAAAAATATTGGCAATGGTTTGTAAATTTCTATAAAAGAATCTTGGGACTGAGCCTCGTGGAACACTATAAAGTACGGTTGTTTGCTTGTGTATTTAGTTGCCAAATAAGACAAATTGGGCCACAGAGAAAGGAGTGTTTTCAGGTAAGTTATTAATGGGAATTTCAGTGGTGTCGCAACACGAGCATTTAGTTGTTGGCCAAAACTACCTGTATTGGTTTCTAGATTTATACCACTCAGATTAGATGAAGTGTTCTCAAAGCTTATTATTATGGTCATAATGCATATTGTTAAAGTAACCATTTGAGGTTACTGCTTGTTGTAGGGTACAGGTAGGTCATGTCTCTAGTAAGCAGACCCAGGCTACAGAACAAGATTCGTGGACATTGACAATAAATATAGGAATGCTACTATATCAGTTACATGCAGCATATATGAGAACTGTGGATGAGCAAAGGACCAATACTGACTATATTGACTATATTGACATACTGTAGCTGGTCACCCAGTGCATAATAAAGGGAGCTACTATCACAAGCTTGAGATGAATGGAAATGCTGCTGAACAGAGTAGAAATAAATAGTACGTACTCACAGATCTCCGTTTAAACAATATGTGCATATTTAAATTGAATAATAATGTTTAAAACCAATGGCAGAGCCCAGAAGCAATTCTAATAAACACAATTATATCTTAAAGTGAGATTTTGGACTGGTTCTATACTTTCTTATCCTCCCTTATATAAATTATGCTGCTGAAGCAGACCACCAAACCTTGTTTTACAGACACAGAAACCTCATTTCTGTAGCTTTTGCTAGGAAAATGGGAAAGATCTGCAGCGATTTATTGAAACATGTGAAAACATACATAGAAATACAGTATATAAGGAAAAAACAGAGTACAATTCTAACAAGCTTTTGAAAGTCAATATTTGGTATGACTATCTTTATTCTTCAACACAGCCTGAAAGCTCTTAGGCAGCCTTCTTGTAATTTCTTGAAGTAGTCTTCAGGAATAGTTCTCCAGGCTGAAGAACCTTCAAAGCTCTTCTTTGGATGTTGGCTGCCTTTTGTTCTGTTCTTGGTCAAGATGATCACACACTGTTTCATTAATGTTGATGGTCCATGACTGATAGTGTTTCATTGTGTGTTTTTCTGTACAGGTATGTTTGGGATCATTGTCTTGCTGAAAAATGAAGCTATTACCAATCAGTGGCTTTTGAGCTGGTACGTCTGGTACGTCTCTTCTCACCTCATCCATACATGTTGACAACAAGTTGAACCAAAAATCTCAGATGTAGATTAATCAACAAGACCTGCTGGGCATACCACTTCCTTTGTCTTCCAATTGTTTAGTTTTCTCAAAAACATCTTTTTCTTTATGGACACTATTCACATTCATGCTGAGATATGCCAGGTTTTCAACTAATAGGTCTTCAGGAATCACTTTGTTGGTACAAAAATATTATTTGTCAAACTGTTATCTTTGGCATTTTTCATAGAGTCAACAAAAAAAAAAGGAAGGGAAGGGAAGCAATGCTGTATTATTTGTGACAGTCTGGTAGCAACAAAGTGCCTAAAGATCCAATTTAAAATTGGTTCTTTGCTAAGTCTTATGTGTGCACACAGCACTGGTTCATCCCTTGAGTTTGGTGCCTTTTTTGAGCCTGAATGATTCAGAGGTCAGAGTTAAATGGCTTAACAAGCAAACAACAAAACCAACGGTTCTTGTTAAATGCAATTCCAACCTCACCACTGCATTTATCAACAGCTTTTTATGTGAAGGTTTATTCACATGTTGCATATGTATATGCAAGTTCTGGTTTTACATTCATTCATCTGCCATTAATAAGTGTATTTGTTGCATTACTTTTGTGTCTCAACCTGCAAGTCCCCACACGGCTCCTAGAAATTGCTGAAGATTCTGCCTTTCTATCAAAAACATATATTAGTCCTTTGGCATCCTCATTGATCTCAGCTGCCATATTGTTTCCAAAGAGAAATACATCTGGGTGCAAGTATTCTGCCAACCAAAGGAGACTACTCTCTGGGTCTGCTCATTCTTGACCAGCAAATTTGTGCTGCTCTTTGTAGATTGCTTTGGCCATTATTGAAATGAACTGACTGTAACTGTGTTTATAAATTAGCTCACTGGTAGTATCTCCTGCAGAACATTCCACTACCAATGGTACATTTTTACGATAGTAACTTTATGCTAATTTGCCCTGCTTAGTAAATCTTGCCGTGAGAGGGAATGATAACCTACATCATGAACTCATTGTGGCTGTGGAAAACAAGACTGCAAGCCAGTTGCACAGAGGTCATCCACAGCTGGCCAGAGAAATGAATATAGCTCAAAACAATAGGAATAATATCCAAGCTATCAACATGCATGCCATACAAGTCATCAGTTACCCAGCCGGAATAGTAAGCTGGCCACAGGGGGAGAAAGACGCCACTGATGTAAAGATACAAAAACTTCCCTCAGTGCGCAGTCTGGTTTCAAAGTGATCCACCTCACCAGGTTCTATAGCATTGTGATTTGGTGGTTTTGAACTATTCCATTAAAATGACCAGCTCTTGAGACAGGAAACATTTTAAAATCTATTGCAGGGATGTGGACCACCACAAATCAGTAGTTATTCCTGTTAGTCTTGTGTTGAATAGTTTGAGGTTTTCATCAACTACATAAACCTGATATTCATTAACTTTACAAACAGCTTAAATGAAACCCAAGTAAGGAGCACGCCACCTGAAAACTGAAAGTAATTAGCATTTCTGATTAATGTTTTTTCAGATGCACCTTGTGATTACAAGTGCCCTCTTGTTGATTTTGTATATAAAATGTCTTTGCTTTTATGATAAAATAATCAATGTGCAAAAAAAAAAAAAAGGTATTACAGTGTGAGACGAGATTACTTATTTTAACCATCAACAAATTGCAATTTTCTACAGCAAATGTGAATTATAATTAGAGTGGACTGATTCATGATTAATGATCACACGTGTCATGGACCCCCTGTTTAAAACTGAAAACAAGAGACTGAAAAGACTGCAAAAACAAAGCAATATTGGTACAATATGTGTTGTGTGCAATTAGGTATCTGAGTGAGACACAAAGAGAAATGTGTGAAAGAGAGATTAAAGAAAGAAAGAAACAGAGGAGGAGGAATGGAGTGTTAGAACAATCATATTAGGGAATTGGGGTGTATCAGTGTTGTTACGTGAAATGAGGTGCCCCACTCCAGGTTGGTTCCAGGCAGTGAATTGATAGATGAAAAGAAGAAACAACAGTAGTCAATTACAGCAGTGCATGATTAAGCTAAACTAATTAAGACCTCTGGGTAATGGAAGGAAAGGAAACACTAGCCATCCTTTCTTTTTTTACAGTGCGAACTCCCAGCACAGAATCTGTGCTGAGGCCTCCTTTGTTCTCCGTGTCCCAGTACTCAACCCAGCTGAGCGACTGCCATTTCTACTGTAACTCCCCAACAGTGCCTCTATCCAGTTTACAGTGTCTTTCAGCCTGTATCTTTCTGTGTGTTGCTGTGCATGCAAAGCATTGTAATCTTTGTTAGCCAGAAACACTCCTTGCTGGGTCTCACTGAAGGAAAGTAAGGGAAGTCCATAGATTCAGCTGTGCACACACTCCTTTGAAAGCAATACCTCTAAATAAATTACTCACATTTAGCTTCTGTCATTGAGCCTTAAAAGAATTTGACAAATTCAAATATGTTGATGTGCTTAATTGCAAAGAGTTCAGTGAGACGATTGATGGCCCTGCTATTTCTGTGATGTAAATATACATATATAGCTTTAGCCAGAGAATTAAGCTAACTAATTACCACCTTAAGTTAGATTAAAAAAGAAGCAAAAAAAAAACATGTATTAAGTAAAAATACTTGT
>VUQJ01001075.1:10117-20981 GCA_015108635.1 Andinoacara biseriatus
CAGAAACCAACTGTAAAGAAAAAGGCTCTGAGTTCCCAGGAGCTTCAAAGCAGAAAAGCTCAAGCCGTGAAGAACCGGCCATGGCTTCAGACATCAACCTTACCAGAACAGAGAACTCCAGCTCAAGAGAAGGATTCCACTCAAGATCCAGTTCAGACTAGACAGACACAGTCAGTAGGATCAGTTCAGGTAATTTCACCAAATGCAGCAACTACCAGGCTACAGTCCGAGGCACATGCAGAAATTACACGGCAGCCACAAGAACAGCAAAAATCAGAACAGACGCAAATTCAACAACCCCAAAATCTAGAGTATCAGCAGCCAGAAGAACTGCAACCTCAACAACAACAGAAAGAGCAGCATCAGCAAAAGGAACACCAAAAACAACAACCACAACCAAATGTAAGACAATCACAACAAGAATTAGACACCACAAATAAATCACAGACTGCAACCATGAGTCAGCCTCAACCACAAAAAAAGGCCCGAACTCAGTTACAAGCTAATATTATGGTTCAGTCCCACACTGCTACAGATACACTGCAACCACTTGTTCCTCAGCCACATGAGCCTGTGAAGGCACAGACATCAACCAAGCCACAGACGCAAGTACAGCTACAACCACAGTCTCAGGCTCTGGCTAAAAAAGCTGGACCTCAGCCATCTACGCAGCCACAAGTACCAGCCCATGACCAATCGGTAGCCCAAGTGTCAACAAGGGCTCAAATCAGACCCCCTTCTGCTATTCAGGCCCCACTGCAAGGCTCCATTCAGGCTCCTGTGCCATCTCACATTCAGCTTCGTAGTCATCCACAGTCATGGGCCCCCGTCCGCCCCCATTCCCCTAAGCCACCAGCCCAGGCCCAGCCTGCAACCCAAGTTCAGTCAACAAATATGGGTCTCACCCATGCTCAACCAGTGGATGTTCCTGAAATCCATCCTCAGCCCAGTGTCGAGCATCAAACACACCCTGGCCCCAAGACTCAAATTCAAATCCATGCTGATTCATTGGGACAGTCTCAGACTTATCCCCAGTCCATGGCCTATCCACAAGTCCATACCCAGCCAGTGACACAGGTTCCAACCAATTTTCAGCCTATGGCCAGGCCAAATCAGACCCAACCAGTGACTCAACATCCAACTCAAGCTCAACCTATACTCCAACTTCAGGGTCATTCTTTGACTGATCCTGTGACTCAATATCCAACACATGCACAGCCACCAGTCCAGCAGCAAGGCCATATTTCACAGGTCCAACTTCAAGCTTTTACTCAAGTCAGAGCCTCAGCCCCTGCATCAGTTCAGCATCCACAAGCTACAGAACAACCTCAACTATACTCCCAGAATTATGCTCAGGCTCAGTCCCCATCTCAGCAGTGGATAGATAAACAAAAAGCACAAAATCAGGTATTTCCCCAGCAGAGTCACCCTATTCCACAGCCATACCCTCAGCAAATGGGTCAAGATCCACATTCTCAGGTTTATTCTACAGTTCAGACTCTACCACAGTGGTCTCAGCAAGAGCCCCAGATGGCCGACCACAGGTATTCTCATATGGGCCCATCATATACTCAACCTCAAATGCATCCTCAAACTCACACCCCACCCTGGGCTCAAACAAAACCACAAATGGGGCCTCAGAGTTCAATGCAGCAACATCCACAGATGAGAGCTTGTAATTTAGTTCAGGCACAACAAGGCCAAGTTCAACAACAGGCTTGGGTGCAACCACTGCCATCTCAGTCTTATCAGCAGCCTCAGCAATATGTACAGGCTCAGTATCCTCACACATCTCTGCATCACCCTCAACCTCCGATTCAGACACAGATACCTCTCCAGTCTCAACCACCACATCAAATGCATCCTCAGCTTCCTTCACAGCCCCAACAACAGCCTCCGCAGGCCCAGTCCAAAAAACACATCCAGACACAGCCCTTAGTTCAAGAAAAGCTCCTTCCCAAGGTTCAGCAGCCTCAGTCTAATATTCAATTCCAGCAATCTATTCCACAGCCCAAACATCAGCCTCAGCTCCAGCTTCAACCAATGGTTCAGTCACAAACTCAGTTAAAAGGTAGATCACCTCTACAGCCCAAGCCTCTGGCCCAACAGGTGGTTGAACTGTCACCTCAACTGATGGTGCAGTCACAAATTAAACACATCCCTGGATCACTGCCACAACCCACACCTCAACCCCAACTGCCACTGCAACCAGTGGCTCAGTCACAAGCTAAAACCAATGTTGAATCAGCACCTCAACTCAAGGTGCATGCCCCAACGCCATCACAACCTACGACTCAATCACCAGCTCAACCCAAAGTTCAGCCACCAATCCAATCCAAAGTGCAATCAATGTTGCAACCCAAATCTCAGGCACAATTAACCCCGCAGTCTCATCCTCAGGCTCAGCCGTCATCACTGCCCAAAGCCCAAACAATGCCACAGTCAAAGACTCCAATGCAGACAAGACCTCAGCCTCAACCACCTACTCCACCAAAGACTCAAACCCAGCAGAAAGCTCAACAGTCTCAGACCATTC
Organism: Andinoacara biseriatus; assembly: GCA_015108635.1. Lineage (NCBI taxonomy): Eukaryota > Metazoa > Chordata > Actinopteri > Cichliformes > Cichlidae > Andinoacara > Andinoacara biseriatus. Next base: position 12,654 of record VUQJ01001075.1, read on the forward strand.
TCCTCTCTCAAGTCAATTTGTTGCCTCAAAGCCAGCCTGAGTCACCAGAAGTTAACATCAAACCTCCCACTCTTGCTCAAGCACCTCCCCAGGCCTACACAGAGGCCTATACTGAGGCCCAGGCTTTGGCTAGGAATGGCTTTGAGGAGGCCAAATACTGTCTACAGGCACACATCCTTGAAGCTATTAATGTCTTCAAAGACAGGCGTGTATCAGCTGAGCAAGCTTCAGTAAAGGAGGTAAATATAACCACTAGTAACAACTTCTACATTTTTCATATTCAATGAAAAACCTTAAATAATATGTTCTAATATGCCCTTTTTGGTGAATTTAGAAGTATGTTTAGCTACCTTGCATTGAAAGCTGATATAAAATTACCCACATTCCACACCTTAGTATACTCAGCTCAAGAGAGATATGTTTAATGTTTTAAATAGACAGCGGTTGGTTTGCCTGGAAAAAAAAATCCAGTGAAACAAATTGAGATATAAAAATGAGATATTTCAATTGTGCAGTGGAGTCAATATGTAACTATTTTGCCAAGACTGTAACAAGACTGTAACTAGTTTGTCTTTCTCCTCAGGAAACGCTGAGGACACTGGACCCAGAGTTGCTGGAGGGGTTCTTGAGAGCAGCTAAAGGCATGGAGGCCTTTTGCACCCCCTCGCAGCTCAGAGACTTGGCGTTCTTCACCCAGTCTGTCAGGACACAGTGGGAGGTAAGGATTTTAATTCCATGACTATGTCTCAGTTAATTGCATGTGCATGTTTAAATCATAAACATACTAAAACTTAAAATTATTTACTGCCTTTGCCACCTGTTTTTAAAGATCTGAATGTCAGCAAATTGACACAGATTCATATCATTAACATTTTATTCAATGCCATCATCTATCATGTCATGTTGTTTTTTTTTATTCATTGTATATATATTATCTCCCAGGCTGTCAGAGCTGAGGTCTCAGGCTTTTTGCAGCAATTACAGTTTGAAGTAACAAGGAAAGACTTTAATGCAGCAGCCCTGCGGTGTGAGATGCACTTAAGCAACAGCTTAGAAAACCAAGCCCAGGTAGCTAAATACCAAAGCTAAACTCTTGGCAGGTGTGCTTCAAAGGACGGGTACGCAGCCAGTTTTCTCCGGTCTGCTTGTCTAACTTTGTCATTTTCCATTTTCTTTGCATGCCTTCAAGGAAGCTGTCAGTGGGAAGGGTAATTGTGATACTTCACGGCAGCTGCTTTTTAAGAGAGTGCTGTTTTTGCTAGTTTTGCTCTGGTGTGTCTACAGTTTGAGACACTCTTTTATTATCTTGAGACCAAAAACAAAAACACAGCAACATCATTATTTTTACGGCCATCAAAAAAAATGATTGGATGAAAATATTAGCAGATGAAGATGAAACCACATTTTCTCTGCAAGCTTAAAACAGCATTCTTTTATTGTTTTGAGCAGCACATCTGATGTCTGCTGCCATCTGGGGTCTTGCTTAAGTGTTGCAGTGTGTCTCCCTAATCTTCTTTTGTAATTTTAGGTAATAAGCAGGTCACAAAGGACAATGTTATATTTCAAGTTCATTTATAGCTGTATAAATGTAAGAAAAATGCAAGAAAAGAAACAAAAATCTGAGTTAAAATCTGCATCTTTTGGAGTCAAAGCAGCTCTATAATGCTTTTGTGCTTACTGTTAAAACATTCGACAGGCTTGCTTCTCAGCGGACTTTGCAGAGGCAGAACAGCACCTACAGGCACTGAAAGAGTTGTGTGACACCCTTAGCCCCGAGGATGCTCACCGCTTGGCCCAGACGCAGCTGATGGAGTGTGAGAAGAGGCTGGCTGCCATCCAGCGTCAGTTCAGTGGAGACCAAGATGCACCACTCCCTGATTCTAGGTGGGGCCTTACACAGAGGTTTCAAAACAGCAACAAGTCAGCACACAGTCTTCCAGACAATTAACATTTCTAATTCCTTATTTCATTTCTAGTATTGAGCGAAAAGTCTGATTGAATATTTTAATTATTTATGCGATTTATATTAATGTTTGGCGGTATTTTGTTAAATTACATTTCCATTTATTCAAAAATGCAGTTATATTTAGTTAGTGCTTGTTGTTCAAGATAAGCCGAGTCAGACATCCTTCAGACTTTCAGACTCCCGAGTCCATCATGCTGTTGTCTTGTGCAGATACGTGTGTTGAACGTTGAAGAAAAATACAGACGTGATGATCATCATTTCAATTTTACAGGATTCCTGTTGCCTTCAGTGAGGATCTGAACACACAGAAAGAACCTTCTAAACCAAGTGATAAACCTCAGGTGTCGGCTGAGGTATGACTCGCCATTATCAAAAATCTATTCGCTCTACATATAAACACTTGCAGCTCCTTCAGCAAATTTTAAGGAAGAAGAAATGCAGACTTAAAGTATCTTTGCATTTTAAAACCTGAAGCTGATAATGAGCTTGTACAGATAAGCACTGAGTTGCAACGTCCTGTTACTGTTTTTCAGGCGAGCCAGGCAACAGTGAAGACAGCTGCTGTGGAGAGAAAGGAGGTTGAAAAGCAGACGTCTACAGAGGAAGAAGTCACCAAGAAGGAAGCTTTAGAAAGGTGAAATAAATGTTGCAGTCTTAGCTTTTATAAGCAAAGGCAACATGCAAATCAAAACCTTTTGGAGGTTGTTATATTTCATGCTTAAACTCATCGTTTTTTGGTTTAACCGTCCAGATATGAGAGTTCTAAGAGGGCTCTGCAGGCCCAGCTAGCCAAAAATGAACAGAGCATCAAGGATGTCCCCTCTGACTCAGTCTCTCTAAAAGGCCTGCATACACGGCTCCAGGAAATACAGGTACAAAAACTTTATAAATACCAGTCTGTCAGGAAAAAACTGGGTTGAAATAGAAATTATATATTAAAAGATTGTTTGGGCGAAATGACTTAATCCCCATAACTGGCCAATGATCTTGAGTTGAACTCCCTTTTTCCTAGTTCTTGAGACAAGAGACTGGGTCTCTTTGGTCTGAGTATGCAAACCAGTGTTCCCATTTGAGTGGAAGCACTTCTCTGGAGCAGGAGAAAGCAGAGCTACAGGATCAGTGGCGCAGCCAACAGTCCAGCCTTCAGAGGAGAGGGAGCTCACTGAGTGCTGCGCTCAGACAGATTGATTCCACTGAGAATCACATGGTGGACTTCACCGAACGCCTGGACCGTTACCTGAGACAGCCCAAAGACATCACTGGCTTCACACTGGCTAATACGAACATCCTGAAAGATATAAAGGTCTGCTAATAGCCATACTGTGTAAAACTTTCTTCTGTTTAATTTTGTGTGACACAAAAGCGTTATCTAGGCATTGGCAATAACACCTGTCTGGATTTACAATGAATTTATGCAGAGATCAGCAATAACTGGATGACTGTAATTCACTGTGGAAATATGCAGAATGCATCCATCCATTCTTTTCCACTTATCTTTTTCAGGCGGCGCTGAGCTGTTGATAACATAAATCTTACAATTTGGTATTTGCTACATATTATGTGGTCTATTTGACAATCCCCTTCGTCATCAACTCGTAAACACCACAGTATGTTTTCTGAAAGATTAGAGTGGCAAAGAATTTAGATATCAATGACTCTAGCCCTTTTAAATAAGCGTCCACGAACAATTGCACATTTAATATTTCTGCCTATGAAATGAGAGAAATGAGAAAGATGAGAGAGATTTAAGAATGCTTAAAAAAAAGATGGACAATTTTCAAAGACGGAAGTCCCAAAGCACTCTTTCCCTGACAGAAATTAATATAATATGGCAGAAATGTCTTGAAAAAGCAGGAGTCAGTCTGCCGTATCACATGCACAGAGGCTATAAAGATACATGCACAGAAATATTCACATAGTGGCAAAATAAAATTGTGCACACGGGCCTCATAAATCAATCCCTTGTTTCTTTTTTGTTTAAGGAATTGGATGACAACATACAGAGTGAACTGGAGCAGCTTTCCCGACTGGACCCTGAATCCAGTGACTTGGATCCAAGGGAACGCTTCCCTCTTTCCCGTGAATTTGAGACTCACAAAACCAGCTTGGATCAACTCCGGCAGCAAGTCCGAAAGAGCGAAGCAGCTGCCCGTGCCCTCGACCGATTTCTAATGTCTCTGCGCACTGTGGATGAGGATATCTCTGGTATCCAAGGTCCGCCCTGTAGTGATGCTGTGGTATTACAGGACAGCCGTTCTAAGCTGGCTCTGATCAGGCAGAGCATTGACAGTTTAAAAGAGAAGGCGCCGCAGCTGGATCTGCTCCTGCAGGGAGCAAGGCTCACAGTCACAAGGGACGGTGTCCCAGCCTCCTGCCTCGATATGGTGAGTGCCCTGCTGAGAAGGCTGGAGGAGGCTGACGGTGGGCTGGCTAGCCAGCAGAAGGTCCTTCAGAAAGAGACCCAAAGCAAAACCCTGGGCCTGAGGAAGAGGACGATGCTGGGGGAGCTGAAGAAGCTGCAGGATACGATTGAAGCACAAGGCCTGAAAGAGGCCACCATGCCTGCTTTGCAACACAGGTGTGTCTTTTTACCAGTGCGACAGTGCTTCCGCTGTCCTGTGATATTTTGATTTGTAAAGTTGGCATTCGATATGCAGTTTTAGAATATACTGTTTAGATACTGACATTTGCAAAATTTAATTTTGAATTTGTTGTACTCTTCAGGCTTCGTGCCCTCTCAGATTTAGAAGGGCAGCTGCAGGCTCAGAACACTGAGCTTCAGAGCCTCCGTGAAGTCCAGGAGAAACAGGGAGGAGAAGAAAATCTCTTTCAGGATCTGGAGGCTCAGTGGAGGGAGACTCAGAGGGCTTTTTCTCACAGGTACGGTAGAAGCAAGCACCATAAAAAAGGTCACTATCGAGCTACACTGACTTATAGGCTGTCCTCAACTAGTGCTAATATAAGCTAATAGGATATTCAAGTAAACTGTCATATTTCTTTTTTACATTGCAATGTGTATTTTCTTCCTCTTGCAGGAAGAAGCAGTACAGCACTCTGTTAGAGCTTCTGAAGAAATTCCAGACCTGCCGGAGTCACCTGAGCAGCACCATCCAGAAGGCAGAGCAGGCGATCAGTGATAAGGCATCTTACATAGGAAAAGAAAAACTGCAGAAAAGTATGGCAAAGGTGTGTCCACAAAGCTGTATTTACATTGTATTTCAACATATTTTCCATGATTCCAAAATTGACTTTTGCACAAATTTCCTAAAACAGCTTAAGATAAAAACCCTTTACTGTAAAATGTCTCTGCACTGTGTGCACTAAATTAAATGAACCAGTAGATGGCAGACACTTTCTAAAGATGAGATCAGTGTTCTCAGTGTGAACTTAAACGTACTTTCTATCATGTACATTTGTTTAGGTCTGTGGTATTAAGGAGGAGCTGGCTGGTCTCGGGGTGCCGAGGGAAGAGATGAGGAGTGTTTGCAAACAGTTGCAGTCTGAACTGAAGAAGTTTCCAGACTGCAGTGAAGCTCCGTTTGAAGCAGAGGCTGACACACTGATGGACAACTGGCTGGATGTATGCAACTATGCACTAACACATGCAGATATTGTTCTTATGAACAAATAGAGGAATTAAAACTGTACATTAAGCAAACAGAGGAGGAGGCACGTAACAGACGCAGTGACATTGGCAGCTTTGTATCTGAGTTAAAAATTATACCTTCACAAGCTTGTTGGATTCAACATCCTCTGTAAATGGCAGTATTTTCACTGGGTGTCAGTCTGACATTGATCGAGTGTTTCCTGTCTCCAGAACAGCTCTGTCTGTGACAAATATTAGAAGCAAAACTCAAAGTTAAACAGAAAAACTCAAGTCTAGTTTCATTCTGATTGGAATATTTCTATTGCAGCTCAATATGACTGAATATTGGTGATTTTTGGTGCCTTTACAGGTGACAGAGAAGACAGATGCCTACATGGATAACCTACGAGTAGGGCTAGAGCTGTGGGAGAAGCAGCTGATGCTGGGGGGAGAGGTGGACAGCTGGGCTGGGGCCAAACTCGCCCTGTTTGCAGAGAGTCATGCTTTCCACAATGAGCAACAAGTACTCACCATGAAGGTACTGAAGTAAAAGTCACCATATTTAGCTGTTTAGTGGCCACCTTGAGGACACTTTCAATCTTTATGTGATTCATATGTCAGTATTGTTGGGTCTGCAGTATTGTTGGGTCTTTACCTTACAATACAAAGCGCCTTGAGGCGACTGTTTGTTGTGAATTGGCGCTGCATAAATAAAATTGAATTGAATATGTATGATATGGGAATTTATGTTTGTTTTTTTCAGGATGAGATCCAGGCCAATGAGGAAAACATTGCACATTTTCACAAGAAGTCTGTTGAGATCCAGGAGATGCTGCAAAGTCAGGAAGCTCCACTGGAGCTACAGGTGAGTTGAAACATTGATATTTTCTTACAGAGATATTTACTACATTATTTCAATGTTTTCATATATGAATTTTTTTTTTTTTTTTAGAGAATTTTTTCCACTGTTCCGTGCTTCTCTTCTTATCATTCCTACCTTCTAGGTGATGGAAACCCAGCTGAGAACGCGAATGGGGCAGGTGAAGGAACTGTTCACTGAGTGTACAGACGTTTTTGAGGAGCTGATAGCTGTGAAGAAGCAGCTAACCGAGAAGGTAGAGGAGTGTCAGACAGCAACAGAGAACATCCAGAGTCGTATCAATGAGATTCATGCTTCAGGACCAAATGTGGAAGCCCAGATACAGGTATCCAGCTGCTTCATGTTACAGAGATATGCAGTAGGGTTCTCCCATATCAGTGAGCTCTCTGGAATAACCACCACTTATGATGTTTTGTGTCACACTACAGGAACTGTGTGATGATCTAGAGTCTCAAGAAGAGCAGGCCGAGGCCGTATTGAAGGAGGTGAGTTTGGTTTCCAGTGTGGCCAGCCCGCAGGTGCTTGAGACGCTCTCCGTTGACTGCAGCAGGCTCACAGAGGCCATCTCCCGCACCAAAGACATGATCCAGCTGAAGAGAGAGGAGCGGGACAAAGGTCTGCTCAAAGTTATCAGAGGTTAGTATTGAAATTGTGCTCTTAATCAGTTGCCTATTAGAGCTTTGGCAAAATATATCTCAGCAGAAGAAACCGAGAGATTCTTGTACAATAGTCCTTATTTATTCATGTTTAGATAAAACTGATGTGCATTTGGCTCAGGTACATGGAAGGAAGGTACATGTTTTGCTTCTTATATTACTTAATTTAATTCTGTTTGGGAGTAATTTAAAAAAATATTTTCCCAGATGAGAAGCAATCATTTGAGGAATGGTTCCAGGACTTGCAGCTGGCAGTCAATGAGTGCTTTGAGAACCCGGAGAGCAGAACAAATGTGGAAACATCTTTGCAAAGACTGGCTGTGAGTTGATGGATACGTTTATGGGTAGATAGAAACTGTCGATTGTTGGATGATGGATGGATGCTCGTGTTTTCTTTCATCAGGGTTTCTTGAAGTCCAAGGATGCAGAGAGACGTCTTGACCAGCTGAAAGATCAGCTGGACAGAGGCAGGAAGCAGGTTCCACCTCAGCAGCTCTCTGAGTTTACTGCCTGGATGCAGGAGCAGCAGGAGGAAGTGGTCACATTCAGAACCCACTGCCACAACAGGCAGAAACAAATGGAGTCACTCCTCAGCGACTTGGACAGGTCATTTCTGTTTCTGCTCATGTGTAAAAGTGTAAAAACTACACCATCTTGATGAGCATTCCCACAGACTGATGTGAGATGATTGTAACCACCAACAGAATGAGTTTGTTTTTATTTATTTTTACTTTTTTGTAATTTAGTCTGCAGAAGCAGCATGATAGCCTCCGTCAGTGGCTTCAGAACAAGGAAAAACTGTCTGTGGTGCCTGAAAAAGTCAAGCAACTTCTCAAAGACCTACAGGATGAGAGGTGATCTTCAACATTCATACAGCCATAACTGGAAACGTTCCAGGTCACATGTAGTAACAAAATGTTGAGCTGAGGAAACAGTGGAGAAAATAATGATTTGATCCCTTTTGGAATTTGTAAGTTTGCTTTATGGTAGTTTCATTTTAATGGAGAGAGACAAAATATCAACCAAAAATCCCGGGAAAAAAACACATCACACACAAGTTTTAAAGGTACTTGAACATTAAGGCCAATTCTTTTCATTTTGCTGTGGGCTGAAAACATTTGGGTGCTACATCAAAAATAATTAGGGGCGGGACTCGATAAAATGTTTTAATTGAGTTAATTACAGGGTCTGTAATTAATTAATCGCAATTAATCGCAAATAAATTATCAACAAATTAAAC